>CAUYRT010101279.1:0-37844 GCA_963574885.1 Lepilemur ruficaudatus | reverse complement strand
TGTATAGAAAAATAAAAGTAAACTAGTTATTGAATTACTTTTTTCTTATAGTTTGTCACACTTATTTTCAAAGTCACTATCATGGAATCACTGTTGGTATTCTGAGTCAATGCTTTAGAAATATATAATAATTGACTTTCTTTTCTGATTATAAATTTCCATGCAATAAGCATAACATTTGGAAGTAAAGTCATTGGTGTTTGTTATGTACTTAAAATTGGTATCTATTTTGTTTGTTTATTTGCTGACTACCACAAATACCATGGGTAATAACATAGGTTGAGTTGTCAAGAAACTGAATTTATGAATCACTTCAACTCAATTATAGCAACATAAAAAATTGACTACAGGGCAATGTTGGTTATCACCCTTACTGGTATATTTGGAAACAAAATTTGTTTTATAAATGTTTGGAGAAAGTACAATGAAGAGAATCATATTGTTAATTAATAACTAAGGAGTTGTCATTGTAGATATTATAAGGATTACATTAAATTATATAATAACCTGGTATTTTTAAGTAAAAATAAAACAAAACTACAAATCTAAAAAAAAAAGAATAAATAGAAAATCTAAACAGAACTATAACAACCAACTAAAGACATAAAATCTGTAATCAAAAGCTTCCCAACATTACCCTAATACCAAAGACAGATAAAGACATCACAAAGAAGAAAAATTACAGACCAATATCTTTTATGAATATAGATGTAAAAATCTTCAACAAATAACTAGCTAATTGAATCCAATATCATTTTACGAGGATTATGCACCATGACCAAGTAAAGTTTATCCCAGGAATGGAAGGGTGGTTCAACATAAGAAAATCAATTATAGTAATACACATTAACAGAATGAAAGGGGAAAAAAAAAAAAACAGGATCATCTCAGCTGATGCAGAAAAAAAGCATTTGAGAAAATCCAACACCCTTTCATGATAAAGAACACTTAGAAAACTATGCATACAAAGGAATTTCAACGTGATAAAATTTATTTCTGAAAAATCGATAGCTAACATCATACTCAATTGGTAAAAGACTGAAACATTTCCCCTCTTATATCGGGAATAAGACAAAGACACTTGCTTTCACTCCTGCTGTTTAACACTGTACTAGAAGTTCTAGCCAGAGCAATTAGGGAAAAAAGATAAATAAAAGGCATCCAAATAGGAAAGGATGAAGTAAAACTATCTCTATTTACAGATGACATAATTTTATATATATAGAGAAATCTTAAGGAATCCACAAAATAAAGCTGCTAGAGCTTAAATGAATTCAGCAACACTGTATGGTAAAAGATCAACACACAAAAACAGTTTTGTTTCTATATATTGGCAATAAACAATTTGAAAAGGAAATTAAGAAGACAATTTCATTTACAATATTATCCAAAAGAATAAAATACCTAGGAATAAATTTAACTTAGGAAGTAAAAGACTTATACACTGACAAGTCCCAATTATGCATGAAAAAAATTAAAGAAGACCTAAATAAATGGAGACATAATTTATGCTCATGGACTGGAAGAGTTAATATTGTTAATATAGCAATGCTACCCAAAGTGATCTGCCAATTAAATGCAAGTAAAATTCCAATGATTCTTTTTTGCAGAAATGGACAACTTGATACCCAAATTCCTTAGAATTGTAAGGAGTTTCAAATAACCAATTCAATCTTGAAAAAGAAGAAAATGCTGGAGGACTCACACTTCACAATATCAGGACTTACTACACAGAGTAATCAAAACAGTGGGATACTGATATAAGTATAGACATACAGACCAATGTAATTGAATAGAGAGCCCAGGCATAAATTATGGTCAATTAACTGTTGCTAAATGTGCCAAAACTATTTAGTGGGAAAGAATAGTCTTTTCAACAAATAGTGCTGATACAACTGAATATCCTTGTGGAGAAAATAAATATGGACCCCCTACCTCACATTATATGCAAAAGTAAACTGAAAAGAATTGAAGATCTAAATACAAGAGCTGACACTATAAACCTCTCAGAACTAAACACAGGAATATATCTTTGTATGTTTAGATTAGATAATGGTTTCATCTATATGGCACCAAAAGCACCAGTCACCCAAAATAAAAAATAGGTAATTAGATTTCATCAAAATGGAAAATGTTTATGCATCAAAGGACAACATCAACAAACTGAGGAGACAACACACAGAATGGGAGAAAATATTTGCAAATCGTGTATCTGATGAAAGTGGAGTATACAGAATATATAAAGGGGTCTTACAATTCAACAACAAAGAGACAAACAAGCGAACTAAAAAATGGGCAAGGACTTGTGTAGACATTTCTCCAAATAAGATATACAAATTGCCATCACACATGAAAAGATGCTCACTATTGCTAGTTATTTGGGAAATGGAAATCAAAATCACAATGAGATACAATCCCACACCCATGAGGATGGCTATTATTAAAACACACACACACACATACACACACACACAAAACAAGACAGAAATTAACAAGTGTTGGTGAGGATGTGGAAAAATTGGAATCCTGTGCACTAATGGTGGGAATGCAAAATGGTACTGCCATGGTGGAAAACAGTTCGGCAGTTCCTCAAAAAGTTAAGCACAGAATTTCCATATTACCCCTAGATATCCACTCCTAGATATACATACATGTACATGCATGTTCATTGCAGCACTAATCACAATACTCAAAAGTTGAGTACAGCCTAAATGTCCATCAATGGATAAATGGGTAAACCACATTTTGGTATATGCATACAATTAAATATTATTCACCCATAAATGAGTTTTCTTAAGGATGAATTTTTCTGATTTGGTTCTGGGGTTTCTGGAATTTGTTCTCTAACTTGATTATATATATGTAAAGACATTAATGACTCTATATCCAGTGGCACAAAGGGCACTATAAGTCCATGGCGTGATGGTCAATAGAGATACACAAAATATGAGTACTGTGAACTGATAATCAAATATTTATAAAGGCCATACTCTGGGTGACCAGGTATTTGAAACCTTAGAACATCTTTGTCAAACTAGTGAATCTAGTGATATTGTCTGGCTGTTCATAACTGTAATAGAAAAAGTAAGGCAAGAAAAAAAGCTTTTGTAAAATTTATTTTCCAATTACAAATATATATGAGGAGATAGATATGCATGCATGTAAATGTGCATATATAGCAATTGATGTAGAGATTCATATACATACAGAGGTTTATTTATTTATTTATTTATTGGGTCATAATCTAAGATGCATTTCTTACTGGAGATCGTAACCAAAAAAGTTTGAAAGCCATTATTCAAATGGATTGAGGAAAAATGACTCAAACCTAAAGTTAAGGCTCTTTTATATTCTTTCAGATTGTGTGTGTGTGGGGGTGGGGCCTGTAACTGGCTAAAGAACATTTGTAACTGGATTGTTCTGACTTTCTCCCTTTGATAACAGAGGTGTAATACTGAGGTTAGACTATTTTGCAGGTCAATTTTTAAAAATAGAAGCACTGTGTATAACATTTCTGACATAGAATAAGTGTCTTCAAAAGGACTAAATAGTTAAGGCATATTTCAAAAGTATTACCTTACTTATACAGAGATAGTCTCCTATAGTAGCATTTGCCTGATTTAATTATCCAATATGAAGTCTGCTTATTAAGTCAAATATAATACATTGAAGGATGAGTCACTAATAATTTATTATGTATATCCAGTTCATTGGCATAATTTGGGGGCATAATTGATACATCAGTCTATGAGCCATTATATTTAGAGAAGAGATATAGTATCTGAGATGGAAAAATATGTATTTTAAAGTATGACTATATAAAATTAATAGTTCCTTAGGCAGAAACATTTGTTCCTCAACTACAATGGCTTTCAAACTATTCTTGGTAGAAACTTAGGGAGTCCCTAGAGTTACGTGGTGTTTGAGGTTGAGGCGGGCAAAGAACAGAACCAGCAAGACTTCCGCTTCCCCAAATACACACGCATCTATTTCAATCAGAAAAGCTCCACTTACATGTTTTTCATACTGGGTTTCTACAGGATATTTTGTTTGAAGAAAGAGTTAAAATAATCAGGTTTAAAAACCACTACCAAGTGATTACTTTATAACCAGGGGTCATTGGTACTGAAAACAGAAATGCATGTTTTTGAAGAAAATCTTGAAGTGTGCACTTTATGATAATTTTCCTGTTACTTCACAAAATTTCTCTTCGGAGATGACCTTAAAAGAAGTATAGTAAAAAACAACCACTGGACTGGGTAAGAAGCTCCAGACTAAACTTATTCTTGCTTTGCAAATTATAAACTTTGTGTCCTAGGGTAAATCATTTCATTTTTCTGGATTTCAGTTTCTTTGTTGGTAAAATGAGGTTGGCTTAGACAAGATTCAAGCCGCATATAGGTTTTAACTCTTGCGACAAATCTGATGACTGGTAGGGTCTTCCTAAAGCAATGTGTTTAGAAGGATTCTGAAGTTCAATAGGAAAGATAACCATGATTCTCTAAACAATATCCACCAGGGACAAGTGAATGGGTAGTGGACGCTTTTGGGTGACATATTTTACATTCGTAGGCTAGATGATCTCTTAAGATCTTTTCCAATTCTAAACAATGTAATATACTTAAAAAAAACAAACAAGGAGCACATAAAATAAAATGTAAAGCACATGAATAAATGACAAAATACAAAAAAATTTGAACAAGGAAACTGACAAATAACATAGGAAGGGAGAAAGGGAGGGATTAATCAGTGAAGCACAGGGGATTTTTAGGGCAGTGAAACTATTATATATGATACTGTAAAGGTAGATACATACGTCGTGCATTTGTCAAAACCCATAGAATTGTAAAACACAAGTAGTGAAACCTAAAGTAAACCATGGACTTTAGTTAATAATTTATCAATATTGGTTCACCAATCATAATAAATGTACCACACTAATGCAAGATGTTAATAATAGAGAGAACTGGGAGGATATGTAAACTCTCTATTTCCTGCTCAATTTTTCTATAAACCTGAAACTGCTCTGAAAAATTGTCTATTAATAATTTTTTAAAAGTGAAAAAAATAACATGGACCACTCACCACAAAAGCAGACTGTCAAGTAAAGAAAGTTTCAAAGAAGACTAAAAATATATTAAAGACTTGCCTACTTTTCCAGCTTCTTACCTGATCACAGGCACCTTCATGTTAAGTAGTGACTGTGTGCTGGCCAGACATTCTACACCTTAGTCATACTGATGTCCTCATAGTTTCTTTAATATTCCCTGGTGTCTCTTGTATCCAGGCCTGAAAATACGCTGCTTCACTTTCCATGCTTCTTTACTTGGCTAACTCCTAACTCCTACTTAGCTTTTATACCTTAGTTTATATATCACTTCCTCTAGAAAACTTGCCTGACCGCCTCTTACATACACCAACACATAATAAGGTACTTCTAGGTCTTCTCTTAGCACCATTTAGTTACTTACTGTATTAGAAATGCCTAGTAATTTGTCCATTGTCCCCAACTAAACTTAGTCCATTTTTTTGTTGCTATAACAGAATACCTCAGACTGGGTAATTTATAATGAAAAAAGGTTTATTTAACACACAGTTCTGCAGGCTGGGGAGTTCAAGGGCATGGCCCTGACTTTTGGTGAGCGTTTTCACTCTGCATTATAACATGGCAGAGAAGGTCAAAGGGGAAGTGGACATGTGCTGAGGCAAAACCCAAGGGGCATCCTGGCTTTATAAACGCACTCTTGAAGGAACTAACCCATATCCATGAGAACTGAAATAATCCATTCCAATGAGAACTAATCCAGTCTTGCCAGAAAGATAACTCACTGACTACCACGAGAACAGCACCATGCCATGCATGAGGGATCCTCTCCCATGATTCAAATACTTCCCACTAAGCCACACTTCCCAACATTGCCACATTGGGGATCAAATTTCAGCATGGGTTTTAATGGAGACAAATAAACCATAGCAATAAGATTCTTGAAAGTGGGGATAACGTGTTGTTCATGGTAGTATTCTCATACCTAATAAAGTTCCTGATAGACAGAATGAAATAAAAAATATGGGTTGAGAGAATGAATCATTAATTATAATTACTGTTCATAGTAGGACTCTAAAACCTAGACATTATAAAATACAGCAAATAAGATTCTTTAAGCTGATTTCCTTGATCACCCAGAATGTCTTTTTCCTTTTTATATCTTCCCAAAGCACGGCATAGTGGTAGATACATTGTAGGGAACAGAAAAAAAAGAATGGTGTTGGAAGGGGTATTCACTGTTAACTCTACAATGGTACATTGCTCTACAATGTACCATTTGCTGAGGTATCAGTCACTATACCAGCTGTTTAATTTGTGTTTTTTCCCACCTCCACTCCAAGTTGTTATTATAAATTTAATATACACACTCTTCCCCAATGCTTCCACTTTAACATTTTACTAACACTTAGAAATAGTTAAAATCATGTATGATCTGTATATATTTCCAATATAGAGAGTGGGGAAAATTGAAATAGGATTATCTATGGATTCTCTGAAGTACTATCTACATGAACAAGGCTGTTTGATTCTTTTGACTCACCTCACCAGTTCAAGCCACTCTAGAAGCTGTCAGCCTGATCCTTCATTTTCCCTGATTGAGCTGATAAAATCAACACAAGGATCAAAATGCTTTGTCAGTGAAAAGCCAGATTAAAATTGTACAAGCTAAATAGTTGAGGTAAAATCGGTAACTTCTCCGCTTTGTTTTCCTAAAATGCTTGTACATAGTATTTGCCTCAAAATTGTATTTCATAGTGCAGACTTTGTGCTGCCATAGCAACAGCAGCATTCAGTAAGATCGGGATCTAATTTTTAAATTTAAGTAAATAAAAAAGTGTTTGAACCTCAGAATTTGACTTTTTAGACAATGTTTCAAGAATGTATTTATTTTATATATGGCTATCCAGAAAGAGTACAGGAGTAGAAAGAGGCTGAAAAAGATGGTTTTCAGCCTAATTTTTAGGGTGATGGAAATGAGTGTCAAAAATACAGATTTGGGAAGACAGTCTGGAGGCAGAATTCCTTCTTTCTTAAAAGGGGCTTCAGAGCTGTTGTGAAGATTAAGAGAAATTATATAGGCAGAGTATCTAGTGGAGTGCTCAGTCACAGGTGGGCAGCCTTCACCATGCCTGAGCACAATCTAACCATTGGGATTTGGGTGAAGAAAAACATGAAGAAAGAAAAGGTGCTCTATATATGTTCTGGAGCCATTATGCTTTACTCAAAAGTGAGGGAATGAAAATAAAGTTGCTAAAACAGGAACCCATTATGTCTGATTCTTCTCCTATATCACTCAAGTAGTAATACAAATTAATAATCCAAGCTTTTTTAAAAAAATTTAGTCAGTTAATAATTTGTTATGTTTAAATTTTAGAATTTGTGGAGGAAATCAGATATGTTTTATTATGAGTGGCAATCATGCTGAGCTTTTGTAGTAGTGGAGTGAGGAGCATGGCAAAACCCACCCCAATGAAATAATATTTAACTGAAGAAAATTATTTAAAAAGTAATTTAAAGTTTCTGCAAGTTGTCCTAAGGGCATACAGCTGTATTGTAGTAAGGAGAGGAAAACATGGTAATTCAATTCCACAGAAATGAAGATGACCAAAATGGTAAATAAGAAGGTTAATGTACATATTTTTAAAATCCCACATTTGTGTTCTCCTGTCTTTTCATAATATCTTTAAAAGACATAAGATTATATAAAGTTACAATTAAAAAAATTTACTGTTGGATTTCTAACATATATAGATGTAATATGTATTAATATAATGATAATAGCACAAAGGTTGGAAAAGGGGATATAGCTTATAGAGTCAAGTTTACATATATCACTGGAATTAAGTTAATATGAGTCTGAAGGCAGTTTTGATAAATGTAATGAATATTGTACACCCTAGATAAAAATGCTAAGAAAATAACTAAATCAAATAACTAAAAATGTAATTTAAAAGTTATCCAAAGAATTAAAACAGTCTATTAATTCAAAAGAAGATATTAAAGGAGGAAGGAACTAAAAGACATGAGACAGAAACAAAAAGCAAAATCACAGATGTCAATCCAACTGTATGAATAATGATATTGATGCCAATAGATTAAACAATCCAATTTAATGACCAACAATATCAAAATGGATAAAAAGGCAAAATCCAACTTTATACTTCCTATGAGAGATACACTTTAGATTCAAAGATAATAATTGGTTCAAAGTGAAAGAATGGAAAATAACAATGATAAAGAGTGACTATACTAATATTACACAAGATAGACTTTTAAGCAACAAAAAGTTTATTAGAGAAAAAGAGGGCGAGTTTATCATTTTTTTATTTTTATTTTTTTATTTTTTTGTTGAGACAGAGTCTCACTCTGTTGTCCAGGCTACAGTGCCATGGCATCAGCCTAGCTCACAGCAACCTCAAACTCCTGGGCTCAAGAAATCCTCTTGCCTCAGCCTCCCAAGTGGCTGGGACTACAGACATGCGCCACCATGCCCGGCTAATTTTTTCTATTTGTTTTGGTAGAGACGGGGTCTCGCTCTTGCTCAGGCTGTTGTCGAACTCCAGAGCTCAAACGATTGGCCTGCCTTGGCTTCCCAGAGTGCTAGAATTACAGGCGTGAGCCACTATGCCTGGCCCAAGAGGGACATTTTATAAAGATTGAGGATCAATTAATGAAGAAGATACATTTATAAAAACTACACACACCTAACAAAACATGCTTAAAATAAATAAAGCAAAACTTAGAGAATTCAAGTGAGAAGTAGCCACCTGAACAATAATATTAATAGTTGAAGACTTCAATGCTCCGCTTTCAATTAGTCATCTTTAGAATCCTCCAGCCACCACCACCAGAGTACTCATTCTTCTCAAGTACACACAAAATATTCTACAGGGTAGATTGTATGTTCAGCAATAAAACAAAAATCAACAAATTGAAAAGGACCAGAATCATACAAAGTATGCTATCTAACCATAATGGAATGAAATTAAAAATCAAGAACAGAATGAAATTTGGGAAATTCACAAACAGTGAAAATTTAAAAACACTGCTAACTAACCAATGGGTCAAAGAAGAAATAATTTTTAAAAAATAGAAAATATCTTTATATAAATGAAAATGAAAACACGACATATCAAAAACATACGAGATACAGTTAAAGTAGTGCTTAGAGCAAAATTTGTACCTGTAATATTTTAAAAGAAGAAATATCTCAAATCAATACATTAACCTTCCACTTTAAGAAACTAGAAAAAGAGCAAACTAAACTCACGCAAGCAAAAGATGAGAGAGGAAATCGATGAAATATAGAATAGAAAAACTAGAGAAAAATTTAAAAAAAAAACAAAGTTACTTCTTTGAAAGATCAAAAAAATGACAAGCATTTAGCTAGACTGACCAAGAAAAAAAAGAGACAGTATTCAAATTACTAAAATCAGGAGACATAACCACTGATTAAATGGAACAAAGGGATATAACTACCGACTAAATATAACTAAATGGAAAAGAAGACATAATTACCGGCTAAACAGAAATAAGTAGGATTATAAGGGAATTGTATGCATAACTATAAACAAATGAAAAAACATAAACTATCAAAACTGATTAAAAAGAAACAGAGTATCTAAACAACTCTGTAACAAGTAGATATTGAATTAGTAATCCAATGATTTCCCACACAGAAAAGCCCAGGATCAGATGGCTTAATGGTAAATTCTACCAAATGTTTAAAGAAAAATTAACATCAATCCTTCAAAAATTCTTCCAAAAAATAAAGAGGAGGACAAACTTTGCAACATATTCTGTGAGGCTAGTATTAACCTGACACCAAAACTAGACAAAGACATCACAAGAAAGAAAATAATAGACCAATATCCCCTCATGAATACACATGCAAAAATTTTCCAAAAAAATACTATCAAACCAAATATAGCAATATATAAAAAGGATTACACACCACGGCCAAGTGGTACTTATCCTAAGAATACAAAGTTGGTTCAGTGTATGGAAATTGTATTAATTAAAGTAATACACTGTATTAATAAAATAAAGGGAAAAACATATAATTAGCTTAGAAAATGCAAAAAAAAAGCATTTGACAAAATCAATACTCTTTCAGGACAAACACTCAATAAACCAGAAATAAAAAGGAACTTCCTCAACCTGATAAAGAATAACTATAAAAAACTCAAAATCAATATTTCACTTATGGCAAGAGACTGAACACTTTCCTCATAAATCAGGAACAAGACAAGGATTTCTGCTCTAGACATTTTTTTTCAACATTGTACTAGAGGTTCTAGACAAGGCAATTAGACAAGAAATATAATATATCCAGATTGAAATGGAAGTAAAACTTTCTTTCCTCACAGATGACAGATTCTTGTATATAAAAATTATTAATCCATTAAGAAAATCTATGAGAATAAATGAATTCAGCAATGTTGCAGAATACAAAATCAAAATACAAAAATCAATTGTGATTGTGTTTCTATACACTAGATAGATATGAAAAATCTGAAAATAAAATTAAGAAAACAGTTCTATTTATAATAGCATCAAAAGAATAAAATGCTTAGAAATAAATTTAACAAAATAAATGCAAAGTATGTGCCCTGAAAACTAAAAAGTGTTCCTGAAAGCAATTAAAGAAGACCTAAATAAACGGAAAGTCACCCCATATTTATGGATTGGAAGACTTCATATTGTTAAAATGGCACTGTTCCACAAATTCAACTAAAGATTCAGTGGAATCCCTATCAAAATCCCAGCTGGCTTTTTTGCAGATATTGACATTTCCTATGAAAATGCAAGGGACACTGAAGAGCCAAAAAGAAAAGTAAGAGCAATGTTGGAGGACTCACACTTCTCATTTACAAAACATAATAAACAGTTATGGAAATCAAAACTGTGTGGTACTGGCATAAGTACACATACAATACACTGCCAAATTTATTGTTGAAATAGCATCAAATGTCCAAAAATACACCCTTACATGCAGCACATAATTTACAATAGCCAAGTTAATGGATGAATGAATAAAGAAAATGTGGTATATATACACAAAGGAATACTACTCAGCCTTAGAAAAGAAGAAAATTCTGTCATTTGCAACAACATGGATGAACATGGAGGAAATAAACCAGACACAGAAAGACAAATACTGCATGGTCTCATTTATATGTGGAATCTAAAACAATCGAACTCTTAAAAGCAGAGAGCAGAATGGTAATTATCACAGGTTGACCCAGGCTGGGGGGGTGGTGGAATGGGAGATGGGTACAAAGTTGAAATTAGACAGGAGAATAAATAATAATTATTTAAGCTGACATATATTAATTAGCTTGATTCAATCATTTCACACTGTATACATGTATCAAAACATCATTTTGTACCTCATAATTATATACAATTATAATCTGTCAAAAAATTAAATTTAAAAATACCCTTAGATTTATGGTTATCTCATTTTTGACTAAGGTGTCAGGAATATTCAATGGGGAAAGAATGGTCATTTCAACAAATGGTGCTTGGACAATGAAATGAGCTTAAATCCCTATCCTATATCATATACAAAAGTAACTTGAAATATTATCATAGACACAAGTGTACAAGGTAAAAAAAAAGGAAACTATTAGAGGAAAACACAGGAGTAAATCTTTATGACCTTGGATTAGGCAATATTTTCTTGGATAATGACAGCAAAAACAAAAGTGTATGCAAAGACAAAACATATAAACTTTGCAAAATTAAAAACTTTTGTATATTAAAGGACACCCTCAAGAAAATGAAAGGACAACCAATGGAATGAGAAAACATATTATCAAAATACATATATGATAACAGACTTGTAATCAGAATATATAAAGAATTCTTACAATTTAACAATAAAAAGACAAATAACCCAATTTAAAAATGGACAAAGGATCTGAAATGACATTTCTCCAAAGAAGATTTACAAATGGCCATAATCACAGGAAAAGATGCTCAACATATTTAGCCATCAGAGAAATATAAATCACAACTACAATGCAATATTATTTCACAGCCACTTGAATGGCTATAATAAACAACATAAATGATAAGCATTGGCCAGGAATTGGAGAAATTTGAACACTCATACACTACACTGCTGGGGGTGATGTAAAATAGTGAGGCCAATTGGGAAAAATTTGGCAGTTCATCAAATTTTTAAACATAAAACAACTATGGCTCTCTCCTACATGTATAGCCAAAATTATTTAAAATAGGTGTTCAAACAAAAAAATTGTACTTCAGTGTTGATAGCAGCATCATGTGTAATAGCCAAAAACGAGAAACAATTCTAATGTCCATCAACCGATTGGTGGACAAAATGTGGTTCTATCTGTACAATGGAATAATATTTGACAATAAAAATAAATGAGGTATTGATGTATGCTACAACATGAATGAAACTCAAAAATGTGGTAACTGGAAGATAGCGGCCACAAAAGACCACATATTGTATGATTCCAGTTATTTAAAATGTCCAAAATAGGTAAATCCATTGAGACAAAAGGTAAATTGGTTGTTGCACAGGACTGAGGGAGTGAGGAATGGGTAATGACTGCTAGTGGATACAGAGTTTGTCAGGTGATGAAACATTCTAAATTTAAATTGTGATGGTTGCACAAATCTGTGAATATACTAAAAACTATTGAATTGTACCCTTTAAATGGGTTAAGTTTATGGCATATGAATTACATCTCAATAAAGATGTTAAAAAGGCAATCATATTAAAATAATATTTATGTGAACAGTATGGTTACTCTTTATGTAGGAATTAAAAAATTGTTTGTTAAATAAAGGAAGGGGATAATTGATAATATACAGGGACAGAAATGGTGAGGTAGGGGGAAGGAGACCAGGATGTTCAAATTAACCCAATGTGAATGTCTCTTAATCAGTTTTATTGGAATTCTTCAAAGCAAAGAAAAATCTACTTTACATAGAAAAAGATGAGATCAATGTCAACCTTTCCATATCTTCAACATCCACAACTGGGTAATAAAAATACAAATGAATCCTCTTTTTTTCCTTTTTTTCTGAATGAATAAAATATGTGCAATGAAACTTGACTTCACCAAAATTCTGTATCTAGATTTTCCCAAGCAAGTAATTAACAACCTTTGTTTCAAAATTCTCTTCACCTCTACACTCAGATTCCCAAAGAAGTGCTGGCATTGCACAATACAATGAACAAACAATTTGCATTGTTTGGTGATAATGGAAATCTTCCCAAATTTCAAATATTCTTAAGAACAAATCAGCTCTAAAATGGGAAATAACAATTTAGCAGGTCTGATTTACAAACAGAAACAGGCCAAATATAATATAACAATTAGCAAGGGTTATATTTTCCAGGCAAATATTGTGAAAGTTCTTTATAAAACTGAGCTTAATAATCAGAATTTCACTTGCTTTTCTTGTATATACCAGATATATATTTCTCAGCTGAGAAAATGAAAGATTTCAATTTAGGAAGACTAAATCCACCTTTTACTTTAAATATACATATATGTTAATTTTAAGATATTGTCTAATAGATATAAACATCTCAAAAATGCATCTATTTTTGAAGAATGGCTATTTTGATAGCATTAACTTATTTGCTATTAAAATAAAAGTAAAAATGACCACATAGAATTATGTAACTACCATCCTCAGCATTTAATAAAGCTCTGGAGAAAATATGGGCTGAAAGGTTTTTAAAGCATTTTCTAGTATTTATTACAAAGCACCCTATTTTCTCTCAAGTTCTGTATAGTATATTTTTGTAAACAAAACAATGGAATAGTTTGTCTCCAGTTTGTGCTAAAAAATTCAGAGCCTTATAGAAAACTTAGGAAAAAAACTTGAATTGCATTCCAACTGTTTTCTGTTATTTTCTCTTTTCTCCTTCCAAACCCTCTAAAAAAGATATTGCTCATCTAAAATTATTATTATATTATTCAGAAACTCCAAGAACACATAAATTATGCTTCTAAAAGTACTGAGTTTATTTTAAAGCATCACATCAAGTTTGAATTTCAGTAAACAAACCCATGTCTTTATTACATGTTGATTTTGGCAAAGAGTACAGACTTGCATACAACAGATACAATAAAAGTAAAGTAAAAGTGTTTAGTTTTAGTAATAAAATAGTACGGAGCTAAAGTACTACATATATATATCTTCTGTGTAAGTGATTTAGGCCATGTTTCTTGTCTTTTTAGAAGTCTTTACAATCAATATTTCAAAAGTTGCCCCTTTTATTTGATACTTGTGCTTTTTGCTGGAATAGAGGCATATAAAAATTCTCTCTGCTTAGATTAATGTACTCACATAATATATGCCTGAAATGAAATTAAAAGGTCAGATATCTGAGAAATAGTGACATTCATGATCACAAGTTGTTTTAGAGGGGGGAAACCACTAAGATTTCTTTTAGCAAAAACCCAAGGAAAACTAAACTTGGGCAATGATTGTCAACCTATTTTATAATAAAACGTCTGAGCTCATTGAAGAGAATGCCATTTTAAACCTACTTATTCACTTCCATGATATACACGTGCATTTCACTAAGGAAAGAACTTAGAAACATGATTCCATCCTAGCTGTGTAGTTAAACAAGGGATTTATCAACTGAATGCATCTATTGCTTTTTTTGTGGGGGGGTAAGAAGTCATCTATTCTGATAACTGAAATATGCAATTAAAGGCTACTTTTAGAAACCTGGAAACTTGGGGTTCAGTACACAGAAGTTTCATCTACAAAAGAATGGGAATGTTATAATTACCACAGAAATCACAATGTTTAACATATAAACATTATCTGCAAGTACTTTTTAATCACAATGACATCACATCAAAAAGGTACATATTCTTGTTCACTGAAATTAATGAGGCAATTTTGGAATAAGAGACAGATTTTTTTCTCTCTCTCTTACTCTCGCTCCTCTTTCTCCTTTTTAAACTCCTCAATGTTGAGCTACAGATATACTTAAGCTGCAATAATAACACCAAAAAAAGGTGAAGGGTGTTTTCTTTGTAAAATGACTAAAGTACATAAAATGCCTTGGCAGATAACAACACTATTATATCTACTAAAATTTTATCTTCATTTCCCATTCTCCTCACCATAACGCTCACATTTTAATTATATATTCATTTTGATTGTTTGCATGTGAAGACACCAACTAATCTATTATTTCAACATTAAGCTTATTTCTTTTGAAGCCAAGATAATTTTGCTATTTCATAAAAGCAATGGAGACTCATTTTTCAGGAAGCTTAAGGCAGAATGCTTAAGGTTCATGCTTGCTGCTTTGCCTGGGCTTCTGCTTCCTGAAATGAAAAACAAAATAAGTTTATATATCACAGAGGAGATACGCATGTGTATTTTGGTTAGATTTCATTAGCTCAAATTACCAAGAATATCCAAAAGCCCCCAGAAAAGATTGCTTAAAAAATTCTTAACAGAAAAACTATAAAATATAAATTGCTATCTATAAACAGATATAATAAAAGACCACCTAATCATTACTAATAATTTGAAATAGCTCCATAAAAGCGAGTGATTTACAGTTACAATTGACATTTTACATAAAAATAGTCAGCTAGTTTCCTTGTTGTGTGATTTTTCACAAAAATTGAGTGTTCAAAAACATTGTTACCTAAAGTTTACAGTTAGTTGTGTATGGTTAATTAACGTTAACTTACTTAAAAATGTGCTATTCATTAAAATGTCATTGCTTTTATGTTTTATGACAGTACACATGAAAACAGATCAGGTTGTCTTCCTTTTCCTCTGGCCAATGAGATACTTACCTCTAGCGTAGGAACTCTGACCTATGTGGGTGCTCTGGTACTCGACACAAAATAAACATCAAGGAAAGTCTGTTGAACTAAAGATGAGTGGCAAGAGTAACTTCGGCAAAAGAAACATTAGACTTAAGTTGTTGGGATGCTAGACAATATCACTCTAGGCACCTGTCACTAATTCAATACTTGACAGTCTCAGAAGGATCCAGGAGCAGCTGAATATTCCAAAATTAGTCTCTGATACCACATTCAAAAGAAAGTGGAAAAACAAAAAGAGATGCTAGATTTTTACCTAAAAAAGGCAAAAATGAAGGAAAGAAATAAACAAGAAAGGACACTGTAATTCATTCTTAATATTAATACATCCTTAAAAAACAGGCGAAATGTATTATTGACTCACCTTCTAAAATGCCTAGTCAAAAAAATAAAAAAAAGTCCTAAGCTTCTTTCAAGCTTCCAACTTAGTGTTTAGCTGTCAAAATGAATATATCTTAGACCTACATTGTGCATCTTGTTTCTTTTCATAGAAAGAGCTTTGAAGAATTTCTGCACACAACACAATGAATTTTATACTAAGACACTTCAATGGCCTAGCATATATAGTTTGGAAAAGTACTTGTGTAGTAATATGTCCTAATGTGAAGTCCTCCTTCCTATGAGAACTTAAGACCTAAAGTCACACCCTATCATTTTTTTCCTGTAATTTGTAAAAAATTCCATTTTTGCTCTCAGTTATCCTTTCTAGTGGAGGAAATTACTAGCATAGACATCTAAAACAAAATTTAATTTAAAATTCTTCTAATTTGCCTTTAGGATATGTTATATTTAAAGTAGATTATTTACTTTTCTAATTATGCTTTATTCATCAAATACATAAGTTGAACTGAAAGCTTTATTAATATGTAAAAGTAATTAGTCAATATTTATATTAGAATTGTAAGTCATCTAATCAACCAGAGAGCCTTAGAAGCAAGCATATGGGGTGCTCTCTCCACTACTCCCAATGTAAAAACATCATTCTGTAAATGCACTGGTTTTGAGTCACATAATCCTGGGTTAAAATTCCAGCTCTGATACTCGATTATTATATGTCCTTGGACAATTTACTTAAATTATCTGAGTATCCGTTTCCTCCTCTATAAAATACCTCTAAGGACACCTACTTAGAGGGATGATGTAAGGGTAAAGCGAGATGTACGTGGAGTGTCCAGTTCATTGCTTGGCCCATTGCAGGCATACATCCTTCTTTCCTGCATTTCCCCCTCCTGTTTTTTGTCTAGTAACTGAAACCAAGACCACAGCTATGTGTTATTAACATGCAGTTTCTCTTGGAGATGCAGTAAGCATAGGATGAATTAAGTGGAAATAGGATTGCTTCAAATCTCACAGAAGAAGACGACTCCATAGGCCCTCCCTAGAACAGAGTTATTCAAACAAAGCTAATGAGAACATTTCTCTAACTAACACCCTCTATTCCCTCAAAATATTAGTGAACATGCGTTTCTGAGGAGAGTAGTTTTCCTCCCAGCATAAAAATCACTAGATTTTTATTTTTTAATAAAAGTATCAATTATTTTATTTCATATCTCCAAACCATCATCTCCACCTCAAAGTAAGAAATGCTCTTTGTATTGATAAAAAAGAGTAACTAATAGTAAATATTTATATACCTTGTTTTAAACACATTAAATATACAAAAGTTTATAAAATATTTGTCTTTCACAGAAGGATTCTTTGCTTTATGGAATATTTGCCAAAGGGTGCTTTTAAATATCAAGCTCTCTGGTGCATCAGTTTTTAATAATTTTTAAATGTAAAGAGTGTTTATGCTAATTATTTAGAAAACAGAGAATGAGAGAGAACATGCATCTTAACTATGGTTCCTTTCAGTTTCCTTTTTGTCCTACGCATACATTTTAAATGTAATTAGAATATTAATTATACTGTGCAAACAATTCTGTAGCTCATTTAATATATCATTTTACAAACTATCATTTTTTAATGACAGCACAAGTTCATTCAGTGAATAAACTATTTTTGTTGACCTAATAGTTAGACATTTAGCTTGTTTCCAAAGCTCAGGATTATACACAGTATGATACTTTGATTCATAACATTTATCCATAAAGTTCATTCAGTGAATGAATTAATGTGGTTGACCCTCCTGTTAAACATTTAACTTGTTTTGAAAGTTTTAAGATTATAAACAACTTTTTCATTTGTGGTTTTATGCATAAAGCTTTTTCCACATACAGGATTATTTCATTACACTGTAATATCCAATGTGAAATTACTGCATGGAAGAGTATAAACATGTTTGAGGTTTTTGATACATAGTTGTCTTCTCGTTTTCAAAAAGGAGGACCAATTTATACCACCTGTAATATATTAGAGCGTCCGTTTCAATATATTCTCAGCCCCCAGTTCTATCATTTTATTTCTGCTGATTACACAGATGAAAACTACATATCATTTTATCATATTTCTTTTATTATCAGTGCATTTTCCCAATGTGGGTTAACTAGTTGCATTTCTTATTTGGTATACCTTCTATTCAGCCAGTACTGTTAAATGGGGAAAATTCTAGAAATTGAGCTCAAGTACAAAAATATAACCATTCTGATATCAGATTCATCACTTTTAGTCCTGGAAAAAGCTATTAAATACCCAATGTATCAGCTCCCTCTTGTCCAGTCCTTCATAACATCTACTGTTCTTTTACTCTATTCTTACTCCAAGGCTTAAACAATGACAGGAAAGAAAACACTATAACCACTCTGTCTTCCCTACGGGCTCATCAATTCTAACTACAGCTGGGTCCTTGCACAACCGCCCTTCCATTCACTATTTAGCCTACTCCCTAGCCTATTTTCAACAAGTGAATCCTTCCAATTTTCCTCAAGGTTCTATTGTCCCAAATTTCCCCTCACTCCTAGTAGATAACTTTTCCTCCTACCTCACTCACACTGAAGGTAAGACATTCAGTGAATTTTCCTAACCTTCCCAGACATTAAAATTTCTCTATTTTTATCCTTCTCCCCCCATTTCTTCCACTCTCAGAAGAACACCGCATGCCCTCTCATTCCCAAGACTAACTCCTTCCCTGGATCACTCACTTTTCTGTTTCCTCTGTGACCTCTACTTCACTTCCTAATCATCCAGGTTAGTGGACCCAGAGATAGCTTTAATCCCTCCCAGGTTTTGGCATGTACAAGCATCTCATTAACTGCTAAATCCTACAACATGTGAATTTTTGTGTCTCCTAAACCCATATTTGCCTTTCCAAGACTGCTGTCCTAATTTAGGCCCTCTCAATCACTTTTCTGTACTCTTAAGGTATCCTCTAATGGGTCTGTCTGTCTCTATTATCTCATTTCTTCAATGTTTCACAATCCATACAACTGCAAAATTTTTCTTCTTAAGACATAGATTAAATCACACTTTAAAATACAGAAATAATCACATTGTTGTTTTCTTCCATTCCCCATCATGGCTTTTGGACGCTTAGAGAATAAAGCTGAATCTACATAGCACAACAATCATAATCTTGCCCCATCTATGTAGCCAACCTTGCTTCCTAATAGAGCCTCCTCTATTTAATATACGTATTCTGGAGCCATCCTATATTATACTCTGCTCTCTGATTACAACATCACGTGCAACTATACCCCAGTGCAATGGTTTCTGTTACTATTTCTGTGAAAGATGCTTTAGTGTCACTTCAATATTATGGAATCCCCAATAGTTCAAATGCTATTCCCTCTATGAAACCTTCCCCAACCTCCTGAGTAGGAACATATGATTATTTCCTGTGGACTTCTTCAGCACTTTATTCACACCAACTTATAAAATTTACCACAGAATGTTTTGAGTTATTATTATGTGTACAAATATTTGTTGTGTAATTATTTGTATAAATGCCCCTCACTAGGTTATAAACACTTTGAATGTAGGGACTATGCTGTATTCTCTGTATTTGCCCCACTATTAATGTCTAGTCAGTGCTTGACACTAAATAAATACTTTTGAATGAATGGATGAATTCCAATTTTAACTGAAAGGGAGGGAGTCATCATAGAAAACAGACTATCCTTTCATACTTCCTCAAATCTGCACTGAATCTGATGACTTGAGTCTTACTTATTTAAACAAAGTGCTTTGCCTAACTCTTCTTACAATTAAAATTATACAAAGCTTAAAGTATAACAATTTATCCATGGGAAAATAAATTTTGGCAAGGAAACACAATTTCACAGTGATATAAACACAATGCTAGTAAATCTCAAACACAAACTCTCAAAATTGAAGAAGGAACTAGGGGAGTTCAAAGAATCTAACATAAAATCAATTAAGAGTAAAACATAAAATGATAGAGCAGAGGACATATATTTTGATTAAGCCAGCTTGTGAGGAGAAGACCTACTGTAAAATGCAAAAGTATATTTAAAACGTCCATAGCTTTGAGACATTTCATTAGATAGTCTATTTCATTTTTGCTGTCTTTATTTGGTCTCCCCTGGGAATACTGTCACTTGAAAAATTAATTTGTGTTGGCAGGATAAAAGCCCCAAATTTAGCTAGCAATTTGGTGACCAGTTTTGCAACTTAAATGCTCTTCGTTAACTTGAACGGATGACTCTATCATTTGCTCTCAAACAAAGACAATAAATGCTGCCAAGGAGATTACTTTGAACTAAGATGCCTGCTGTCGATGTAGAATCACGCATGACAGCTGAAATAAAGGAGTCTTTAAATTTGCTAACCATTTATTTGTGAATGGGTCAATGAGAAATTTGCTGTCTTGTGCAGCTAATTCCATCTACCTCCTAAACACATACTTTATGTATGTGATTATGCAGACATGTCTGCCCTACTAGGGATTAAATGAATGTAGATTAGCTATGATGCACTGCCTCTGACTTAATCTGAATACTTAATAAAAGTGAAAATCTTACTGATCAAAAAAGCCAGCAGTAATATAATGACCTATAAAGCATGAAAAATGAGTATCATACCTTTGAACCAGGTGGTGCTGTCAAGCCTAAAAAGGCATACACTGCATTATTTTCTCTGGCTTCAAAGAAGGCATCATAGTCCTTGGTGAAAAGAAGGTAAGAAGAATTAGCAATGAGCAACCAACAAAGGAAGGAAAACAGATTGATTCAGAATGATCTAGCTAGTAGACAGGATCAGTCATCTTCTAGGGAACAGACAAGCTAACTTCCATAATGTTAGAATTCTGGAAGAAGTAGAAAGGGGCAAGGCTTCTGGATCCCATTTAATGTGGGTCAGAAAGTATGCTGTTCTACTGGAGAGAAACTGCAGGGTGATTTATTCCATATCACATAGAATTAAAATCTGCCTGTAGCTTCTTTCATAGCTCAAAACAGCCAACTATTACCCAGTAAGAGGCTGTTTATTTCTGGTGGCAAACTGCTTTCTAGTACCTCGTATTTCTCTTCAATTATTTATTTAGATAGAGATTTCCTCAGAATCTACAGTAGACCAGATATTAGCCAGACACGCTCAAGGCCAGAAGAATAATGAATCTGTGCCATGTTTTGAGAAAGGAACTGAGATGTTCATGAAATATGACCAGAAGAGCAACCAAACCATTAGGAAGTTTCAACCTGGGGAATCCAAGAGAAGCCTCATGCAACTGAATTTGGTTGGGCTTCTTACTGTCATCCACTAAGCCACATTCTCCAAAAGTAACAAATAGACTTGCCTAAATTTGACTGTGACTTATAATCAATAGCAAGCATACACAGAAAGCATAGACATTGTCTATATCTGGCCTTAACTAGTTTGATTTTTAAACACACAGAGATAATTTTGGCATTCTGCCTTATTTATTAGAGTTGAAAAGCACTCATTATTTGCTGGCTTCCCTAAAAATTGCCTCATCAATAGGTTACCAATTGCAGAGTTCTCTTCCGAGCACCTTGTTTTTCTTTCCAGGCACTTTGAAGATATGGAGATATAAAGCTTAGAGCTTCTCAAACCACGGATGACCCTAAAAGTGCGAACCCTACCCGAAGAAATATCAGACTAGTCATTTTCCTCTTATTTAGAGTTTCTTTTAATACAGTCAGAATTGCATAGAGCCACTAGGATCTCTCCAAAAATTGATTAAAGGCAACTTTTTGTATACTCTAGATGTTGACAAATGAATAAATCCTAAACATCAAGCATATATGTGCAGGCTCGTATACTCTTTTGAGTTCACTATTCAAAAGTGGAACTAACTGGATCCTAACACTTATTCCATCCTGAGACACATGACTGATAAGAGATACTCAAGGTAAACAAACCATATGTATCATATCTGCACTCAACCACTTGGAAGTAACCTCAGAATAGTAGTTAAAAGAATTCAGTAGTCACAGAGAAGGTATTTCTTACCATCATCAAAGCAACAAAAACAACTCATGTTAGTCTTTAGATTCACGTGAAAGAAAGCAAGTCTTCATCCAGACTGAAGTCCGATGATATGATGCTATGTAAGGGACTCTAGTTGCTTCTGTTTCAAGTATTTTGGGGTGAAAGTATATTATCATTTGTTGGCCCAAAACATAGAAAGCATAAACAGTTTGTGAATATGAGAGAAAAGAACACCAGTTTCTTAATTAAGCCACATTAATTCACTCATTCCACAAATATTTACTGAGCACCTACTATGTGCCAAGCACTGCTCTTGATGCAAGGAATATCAGAGTAAACAAAACAGACTGTGACAGTCTGTTTCTTCTATAGGAACTCTCTTGAAGAGAAAAAGTAAAGATACTATATTTACATCTCTGGGATTCCAATAACATTAATCCAGAATGTATTCTACCATATATTGGTATCATATTAATTATCATTTCATTAAAATGAATTTTAGTTCTTCATATACATAACATAACCTCTTTCAGAATGAAGATTACTCCCAAAATTTTGTATCTTCTATAGCAGAGCCTCACATGTATAAGTAGGGTAGTAGTTTCAGTTAGGTTCCAGTCAGGAAATAAGAACCTAAGGCATAGTTAAGTGGTTCTCAACAGGATGTAATGTTTCCCCTAGGGGATAATCTGGCAATGTCTATGGAAATTTTTGGTTGTTCACAATTGGAGGTACTACTGGCATCTCATGTGTGGAAGCCAGGGATGCTGCTAAAGATCCTACAATGCACAAGGTATCCCCCCAAAACAAAGAATTATCCACCTAAAATGTCAATTGTGCCAAGGTTGAGAAACCTGAGATAGTTTAATAGAAGTAATTTAATATGGAGACCGAATTACAAAGGGTTAAAGGATTGAAAGGCAAACAGGAGATGGTGAGACAACCCAGAGATTAGCAACAGCAGGAAGCTCCTACCACAGCTAGGTCTAGAAGGAAAAATAAAGACAGTGATATTATAGAGTTCAGGAGCTGGGACACCTGGTAGAGCTGGTACCACAAAGGAGACACAGCCACTGTCATGGGCACCTCCAGAAACAAGGAAAAGGATACCTTGATTTTTCCCCTCCTTCGTTCCTGTAATCTTCCAACCAGTGCCTCCCATTATTGGCCAAACCTAATAGAGAACAATTGCCAATGTGGACTGGGAAATGTAATTTGCAGAGGACAGCCCTTCACAATACAGAACAGAGCAAGAAAAGAAAAATTAAGAGATTTCTGAGTAAATAGGAAAATGAACAATACAGTGTGGTTTAATTAGAGTAGAAGCTTTAGAGTAAAACATAGCTAGGTTTAAATCCTAGTTTCATTACTACTTCCTAGTTGTGTGACCTAGAAAGCTAGTTAACCTCTTCCAGGCCTCAAATTCTTTATCTATAAAATAGTAATAACAATACCTACCTCATAGGATTAGTATGAGAATGGATTATTATAATACACATAAAGCATATAGCGCAGTTACTGAAAATGTAGTAAGCTTTCTATGAATGATTTCTATGTACTCTTCTCCCCATGAATTGGAAAATGACAAATCTTAACTTTTACTGTTATTAAACTCCTAACTCAGTGCCTGGCACAAAACAGGCACTCAATTGAGGTTGGATTCCTTTTTCATTAACAAATATTTATTTGATTATTTGTTTCTCATTTCCATTATTTCATTTCCATCACTTCATTTCCATCTTCCCATTTCTCAGTGATACTTGCCTTATTTCTAAGGCAAGGTAACACATTACGTTTTCCTGCAGTGTGACTTGCAAGGTAGAAATAAACCAGGTAAATGTGGTTTCTCAAATATACCCTTATAATCCAAAATGTGTTTACTTTCAAAGGTCAAACAATTGAAATTTCTGCTTCAAGAAGGAGAGATTAAAACAACACACTCGCTCTACTAATTGTTTCCTTGGCTGTGCAGAAGCTTTTTAATTTAATCAGGTCCCATTTATTTGTGTTGTTGCTGTGATTGCCTTTGGGGTCTTCTTCATAAATTCTTTCCCTAGACCAGTATCTATAAGAGTTTTTCCAACATTTTCTTCTTCTAGAATTCTCATAGTTTCATGCCTTAAGTTTAAGTCTGTCTGTCAACCATCGTGAATTAATTTTTGTGAGTGGTGAGAGGTGAGATTCTGTTTCAGTATTCTACATGTGGATATCAAATTTTCCCAGCACCATTTAGTGAATAGGGATTCTTTTCTCCAGTGTATGTTTTTGTCTGCTTTGTCAAATATTAGATGGCTATATGAGGATGGTTTTAATTCTCTGTTCTGTTCTATTGGTTTATGTCTCTATTGTTGTGCCATTACTATGCTGTTTTGGTTACTATAGCCTTTTAGTGTAGCTTGAAGTTTGGTAAAGTGATGCCTCCTGTTTATTCTTTTTGCTTAAGGTTACTTTGGCTATTTGGGGTCTTTTCTGGTTCCATACAAAGCACAGAATTATTTTTTCTAGATCTGTGAAAAATGACGTTGGTATTTTGATGGGGATTGCATTGAATCTGTAAATCACTTTCAGTTGTATAGACATTTTAACAATGTTGATTCTGCCAATCCATGAGCATGATATATTTTTCCATTTGTTTACATCCTCTGCAATTTCCTTCCTCAGTGATCATAGTTCTCCCTGTAGAGGTCTTTTATTACCTCCTTGGTTAAATATATTCCCAGTTATTTTATTTTCTTTGTTGCTATTGTGAAAGGTATTGAGTCTCTGATTTGATTCTCAGAGTGACTGTTACTGGCACATAGGAATGCTATTGATTTGTGTACATTGGTTTTGTAACCTGAGACTTTGCTGTATTTTTTTTATCAATTCCGGGAGTCTCTTGGCAGAATCTTTGGGGTTTCAAATGTTTATTGCAGCACAATTCACAACAGCAAATATGTGGAATCAACCCAAGTGCCCACTGATACATGAGTGGATTAATAAAATCTGGTGCATGTATACCTTGGAGTACTATAGAGCTGTAAAAAATGGTGAACAACCTGGTTGGAATTGGAGAATATAGTTCTAAGGGAAGTATCGCAAGAATGAAAAAACCACCACCATATGTACTCACTATTAAATTGGAACTAATTGATCAACATGTATGTGTACATGTTAGTAAAACTCAATGGAGGCCGGGCACGGTGGCTCACGCCTGTAATCCTAGCACTTTGGGAGGCTGAGGCGGGTGGATTGCTCAAGGTCAGGAGTTCGAAACCAGCCTGAGCAAGAGCGAGACCCCGTCTCTACTAAAAAAAATAGAAACAAATTAATTGGCCAACAAAAAATATATAGAAAAAATTAGCCAGGCATGGTGGTGCGTGCCTGTAGTCCTAGCTACTTGGGAGGCTGAGGCAGGAGGATCGCTTGAGCCCAGGAGTTTGAGGTTGCTATGAGCTGGGCTGACGCCATGGCACTCTAGCCAGGGCAACACAGTGAGACTCTGTCCAAAAAAAAAAACTCAATGGAAATCAAGTAGGTGGGAGGGGGAAGGAAGGGATGTGTAAATTCACACCTGACAGGTACAATGCACACTATCCGGGTGATGGGCACACTTATAACTTTGACTCAAACTGTACAAAAGCAACTTATGAAACCAAAATGTTGTACCCCCATTATATTCTGTAATTTAAAAAAATAAAAAATAAACCTGGGGACTCAGCAATACAAACATATATTTATTCCAAATTTCTATAGCTCTTGCATATATTGTTTGTATCATGTCATTGCATGTATGTGGTTTCATAATCGCTCTCACATTATTTTAGGTGTGTATGATTCTTCCCACACCCCATGCCCAACCAATTCCTCAAGAGAAGAGTCTATGTTTTATTTATACTTGTGCATGCCATGGTGCCTAGAATGGCCATGGGCTACAGCAGTTACTTAAATAAACAGTAAACGAAGAATATAAAATGAAGACAATTACTTCATGGTTAAAATGAGATGAAATAAGATGGCATACTTAGAATTCCCTGTCATAAAGCAAAAGCTCAATGTTTTGTTTCCCTCATTCTTTTTCTTTTCTTTCTTTTTTTTTTTTTTTGAGAGAGTCTCACTCTGTTGTCTGGGCTAGAGTGCCGTGGCATCAGCCTAGCTCACAGCAACCTCAAACTCCTGGGCTCAAGCCATCCTCCTGCCTCAGCCTCCCGAGTAGCTAGGACTACAGGCATGCGCCACCATGCCCGGCTAATTTTTTCTATATATTTTTAGTTGGCCAATTAATTTCTTTCTATTTTTAGTAGAGATGGGGTCTCACTCTTGCTCAGGCTGGTCTCGAACTCCTGAGCTGAAATGATCCACCCGCCTTGGCCTCTCAGAGTGCTAGGATTATAGGCGTGAGCCACCACGCCTGGCCTCCTTCATTCTTTATATGAGTTTTATTAGCTAACTTAAAATTTTGAGAAAATCCACTAATGACAGCAAAATATAAGTATTACTAGCTTCAAGCAGAAAATCAGATATTTCTCTTTTTAACTAATTTTAATCTAAATAAAACAGATGACTTCTTTTCAGAGGCTTTTCTTTTGACACACTAGAAACACAATTTCTCTGGTTGGAAACAAGATGAAAAAATGTAAAGTCAATTATATCTCCAAGGTCTGTATTTGTACATTCACAGTTAGTTTTGTGTGTGTGGCTGAGTCATCCATTCGCCTCCTAGTAGAAGGCAAAATACTCCAGCTGCTTAATGATTGCAGAGGGAAAATGACTGTAAGCAGATTTGGAGGTGGAGATGAAAGAAATAGGATGCATTTGGGGCAATTTATTTCAATAAACAAGAATTAAAATTGTTTCCTTACCCCACGGTACTGGCTTTCATTGAAAATCTGAGGTGGCAGGGGGTACCCTGTGGCTGGTCGACTGTTTTCAGGTACATTTTCTCTCATCCACTTCCGATTCTCTTCATTTGCTGCAATATCTTTTTCTTCAAATCCTATTTTGTTGGCTTCTAAGAAACCAAGCACATCTTGCTGTTTCTTCTTAATCTAGGACCCAAATGACAAGAAACCATACTGCTTAGCAAACAGCTTTTGTTGTTTTTATTTTTCAAATTCAACACAGTGTTTATGAGCTAGCATAAATGAATTCAGATATGAAAGAAAATTTGTGGTTTCTTTGAGAAGATATATGATTTTTCCCTCTTTATTCTTGTCTTGTTAATGATATCTCACAAATGAGTCAAGGAGCTTTTAGCTCACAGGCCCTTCTATCAAGCTGACTTTTTCTTTTTTCCATTGAAAATTCCCATTTGCAATGATGCAGATGAAAGGCTAGTTGATGCTATCAATAACCTAAAGTAATGCACTTAACTCAAAATTGTGGGTAGTGGGAAGCTATGTTATCTTCTGATTATCTACAAGCCTGTCTTAATCTCATCTCTTATTGAAAGTCTTTCCAAACAACCCAAGTTTGCTTCTCGTCTTAACAAGCATCGCATAGTCAATGAAAATTAATCCTTTCTTGAGGAATCATACAAGGTTCAGTGTCACTTAAGTCTCAAGTTTCATTGCTCAGAACAGAAACTGAATAAGAAGATATAAGACCTAAGCTTGTCTGTATACTATGTTTGGAATATATCTGTACTACTCATTAGCTCTTAACATGTGCTACTAAGAGGTATCTTTCAGGTATGCCTGTGCCACTTCAACTAGATTAACAGATAGAAATGGCATATTTATTTTGTCTCCTCATCACACCTAGCAGAGAGTTTTTAAAATAGTAAAAATAATATTCCTTAGTTAGGTTTCTCCTCTGACATACATTTCTTTTAGAATCTGAATTCACACATCTATGGTAATTTACCCATATTGAAAACTGTAATTTAACATTTCTGAGCTGCAGGAGCACAATCAATTAGAAAGTTTCTTCATGGAGTAACACTAAAAAGACACATGGGGCAGAAGCATCAAAAAATAAAATAAAAAGAAGCAGTCCTGCCAATGACAATGAAAATGCAAAATAAGAAACTCACATACAGTCAGGCCCCCTCTGGGTTTACACCCCACTGCCCCTCCACACAGGCATGCATGCACAGAGGTTGTATTTTTATCTTTCTAAGTTGCTTGTGATTGTGGGTAATTTTCTCCCTCATCACATAACTGCAGGAAAAACAATTTCAATTTCTCACAATAGAAACTAGAATTTTTAAAGGCTATTCAGATCAGTGTACTGAATGCCTGCTTTAAAGAGCAGTTACAATTGAGCAAAATTTGCTATAAGGTATTTTTTCTAATGGGGATTCTAGTTCTATATTGGTTTATAAAATCAAACTTTCATTCTGAAATATAACATATACCTTCTTTTGATTTTTGAGGAAAAGCAATGTAAAAGTCAATAAAAAGGAGTGTCTATCAGACTAATGGACTTGATGGAAGATTCAATTAAATCAGTGATTTTAAATCTCCATTATATAGTAGGGGGTTCAACCAATGTGAAATGTGTCAAGTAATTTTTTGATTATTAGCATATTTATAAATTTTAATAGATATGAAGAGGTCCCATTAATATGATACTTTCAGGAACCTAGCACTCTATCAGATTTTTTTGAATGAGTAAAGAGTTAATGTTATGGCTAACATGCTAAGAACTATACATGACCCTGTCAGAATGTCATCAGTCATGTTTGCGTGAGCACACAAAAAGAAGAGGACTTTTAGGATAAATGACTCTTTGAGGCCTTTTCCACCTTATTGAATGCTTACTATGTTGAGAATAACATTCACTGTGCTGAGTTAAGATAGTGGCCAGGCCTGGTATCATTGGGCATGATAGTATACATTCATTGAAGTTACCACCCTCAAGCTATCAGCTCTGGACCACAAGCATGTCTCTCATGCTCTGAGATTGCTTAGTGGCAAGTACATATGTCTCCTAGAGTGTTCTATATCTCCATAAGATTGAACAGAATGGGTCATATTCATACCTTGCTAATAGGTTCTGCTATGTCAAATATGAACATTTGTTCAGCTTTGAATCTTCAGGGAATGTAAAAACAAATTGTTTCCTGACTTGATCATGTATCTGTAAATCCAAGACTTCACATATTAACTTTTATTTCCAAGAAATGATATTTTATATATAAAGAATTATAGCCTTTCTATTATGACTACAGGCACGTTCACTATAACACACCATAACAAAGGGGCATACAGTAATACTGATTTCCTAATTTCCGTAATAGGACTTAAAATAGAGACACAGTGAATAGATGTGACTGGAAACCATATGTCACCAGAACAAACAGGAATGGGTGTTACAAGGATTCACCAAGGAATAAAATTCAAATGTCCTACAGAAAGAAAATGACTTTGGAGCTAGAAGGTTACTGATAACCTTTTCAGCACATAAATGTATTTACAAGTGGACAACGACACTGTCCAGGAATTTAAATCAATCTTTTTTCAAGATTAAACCACACCCCTCATCTCTACCCAAAGAATGCCAAGTCATTTCTGCCCACATGTCAGAGGTTTGAGATTTAGGGTATTCTTCCCCCTGAAGACACAGAGCAAGGCCATTGAACAACTGTTGCCTGGAGGAAACAGTTGCCTTCCAACAAGCCTCAGGAAGCTTCTTGTCTACCGTGCCAAGGGTTGTTTGTTTTAAAGAAAGGATACTGACAAGGTTTCTGCTATAGAAGGTACCAGCGTGAATGTTTCAAATTCCAAAGAAAAAACAAAATTTCACTAATGATGCTGCAAGTGGGAAAACAAGAGATCTTTTTCATAAAAGAAAGTAACAACCTATCATAAAACATTTTGATCATGGTGGGGTTTTTGCTTTGTCTTATAATCAACCTCTGTTGTATTTTCTTTACTGGCCCTTAATGAACACTGACAGAAGTTCTGACTACAAAGCACTAAAATCTAAAATTATTGTCATAAATTGTACTTGGTAGTTACTCAACAACTATTTCTTGGATACCTCATCAGTGGCATCCAAAGCACTTTACTAAGTTCTCTAGAACACCTAAAGAAAAACTGTGATCACTTCCCAATATTACAATCTAGTGGGAAGGGTTAGATATAGATATAGTTAGAAGTTCAATTACAACAGGGTATTTATGTATTCAGTTATTTCACGTGGAGCATCACTAGCCATTCTTTCTCTTTCTGCACACAGAACCGACTGCACCTCAGGGCAGCAGATGCTTTCGGGTAGTCTCCAACTCTCTCAACGCCCCCTTTCTTTCAGGCCTCAGGCTGACCCCTCCTGGAAAAAACCTCTTAAGAGAATGCAAATGCAAGTACCCTTAGTACAGCATTTACTACCGTTTTCAATCCCTTCCCAACCAGCTGGGATAGAAGATGCCATCTGATTGGAATATGAAAACTAAAGCATTTCTCTAATAATATAGTACCATCGATGAAGCCTCCATAGGTTTGGTAGTTCAAATGTGTGTGTATATATATACACACATATGATATATATGTATATATATGAGAGTGTATAATATATATAATAATTTCTACATATTTTATATAAATTACATATATATCTATATATAAAAATAAGACACTTTCTGTGGCCAGTATGTTGTGCTGCTCAGAGCTGCAAGACAGCAGTACAGATAGGTAGAAATGTCCAGGAACACCTCGTCATATGGTGCCTTTAGCTCACTTCACAAGCTGTGCAGTTTGTCTTTCCATCAGCCCTCTACTCTTCGCTTCTGCTTGGATTTTATGAAAACAATGGCTCTGATGAATTTGCACCTGTGCTAGTGCTTGGGAAAGGTCCATGCAGGAATGAGCACAGTCACATGATGAGTGAGATGGCATCATCCCTCAAAATAAACTAAAACAAAACAAAAAAATTTTAAAAAAAGAACAGGACTAGAAAACTCAGGGTTTTTTTGTTTGTTTGTTTGTTTGTTTGTTTTTTGTTTTTTTTGGTTCAGTCTCCGTAGAGACTGTCAAAAATTGCCCATGGTGACTATATTTCAAGACCTCATGGCAGGGTATTGAGAAAAATTTTCAATTTAACAATAATCCAGCCTCGGATAAACCACATTGGCTACGATACTGCCACTGCACAAAGCTTAAAACTCAATTTTTTTGACATATCTAAAAAAGGGGACAAGAACAGTAGCATTTCTTCTCCCCATGGGGACAGGAATGAAGAGGGAAGAGGGAAGAGGGACTCGATTTCTTCTGTTCACAGAGGAATGGCTGGAAAGGATTCTTCAGAGTTTTTCAGGGACCCTAATGTAGTGCCCAGACTGGTCCTCAATGATTTGTTTGATTTTGCTATAAATCTTTTCTAGTGAGTCACCCTGTACAATGGCTGCAAAGTACTCTCCAAACTCCTACTCCAGTTTCATGGCTTTGTCATAGATTTTATTCTCTTGTTTGTATGTCTATCATTGGTTCCTTTCCATAACGGCTTCCATGGACTTGGGCTTGATGAAAATGGCAAGAGGGTAAAGTCGTGCTTGCTGCAGTCTCTTGATAGCATTGCCAGAAATATCTAAGATGCAATGCTTGCCCCTCTCTGCAACTCCCTGCGCTGACTGGATGCTGGTCCCATAGAGATTATCATTGAATTGGCCTGCCTCAGTGAAATTGTTTTCCTGGATATCCTTCTCCATTTTTTGTCAGAACACCACAAAGTGGTAGTGTTGTCCATCTAACTCATTATCATTGCGAGGCTCGGTAGTATGTGGCACACGGGATCCAAATATATGCGAGAACCCAGAGATCAGGTCATCATTGACTCAGTCCTTCATTGGGCCCAGGATGATCATGGGCTTTGCATAGTGAAATTTCTTGCCATGTCAATAGCTCATATGACAAAATAGCATCCTCTTGTCCTTTGGAACTGCTTTTGCTGTCAGTGGTGTTGGATATCACTCCCTGTTGTATGCTGCTCTCGTGGACCATGTTTTCTTTGCTCTAGTAAAATGGAAACTTTCGAGAGAGGTGGAAACTGTTTTTACATTTTGTTGTGATCGACCTGTTAGACTCAATCATCCCCGTCCTGGCATGGAACTTCATGGCTTTGAATCGAGCTCACTCTTTCTGTTCCACCCTCTTCTTAATGGGGCATATACTGATCTGCTCATTTTCTCCATGTGGTGTCAACAGCCTTGCCTGCCACCACTCATCATCAGAGGCATTAATGACATGCAGAATATCACCAGAAGAGAAGCTGAGCCCCTGGCTTGGCAGGCAGCTCTCCCAAGTATGATCATAATCAAACAGGGCGTTGACATACAAAGACCTCTTCTCACTGGTTTGAAGGGACCCAGACCCAGAGCTCATGCTGCTGCTCATCATTTGTTCTCATAAGTTATGTATCTTTGACTCAAAGAGACTGTACTCTGGCGCCGGGTTGGAGTCCAGGTCTAGTGCTGAGAAAGCGCCAGCTCGGGCCAGTCCTTCTGTTCCATGTGGAAACTACAGACATACAACAGGTTATTTAAATAAGAAGCTAAGACAACAATACAAGGTGAGAAGAGTCAAGTGAATGACAAAGCTAATGAGAGAAGAAGAGAGAATAAGCACTTACTGCTATTATCAATGCTACCTAGACTAAGCTCAATAAGGATAACACAAATGCTACATTTTCCATCCATCTATATTGCATGTAATCTACAGTTTGGGTAAAAGGAAGATGTGCTTAGTAAAGTTTAATATAACTGGCCAGCTGTTAAAACTGAGCTCATAAAGGTGACAGCATGTTGTACTTGAACATTAAAAGTACAGTATTGCAAAATAAACTTGGAAACTTTCAAAATGTATGCTCATAATTTCTCCTACTAAATTATACACATAATTGAAATCTATAAATGAATAAATAATTGTGTGGATGTGTATTTTGCCTTTCTAAAGCAGGTTATAATTTGTGACCCTGTTAACTTTCTTGGGAGAAATTCATATATATATATATATACATATATATATATATATTCCCTCCAGTTGGTTCTGTTTATTTCAAGTGTTGCCCTAGGAAGGGCCACTCTGCTTTTTAGGAAAATAATGAGCCTGCCTTTGCCTAGCTGTGCCTAAGGATTTAACAGCGGGGGGGAGGAGGAGCAAACAAAGAGCATTTAAAGCTGCCTGTTCAGTCTTTTACTAATCCACTTACAAAATACACCTAAAAAGAAAATCAAATCTGAAACCCCAGTTAATCTTTTTGGCAATGGACCAGTGCAGCAATGCCACTGTGTAGTCCTTTGGTAACCAGAGAGATTAGTAACCATAGAGTCTGCATTTCTTAATGAATACCGTCGTGAGTCCTTAAGCCATTGGCTTCCTATTGCTCAATCTTAGGACACAACCACAGCAAGCGACACTTGTTTTTAGTTTGTCTGTTTTGCAATATTTTCAAAAGTGGTTTCGTCACAAACAACCATGTAAAACCTATAATTCATATCTCTTTACCAACAAGTAACAAGTCAGGGTTAAGGTGACTAATAAGAAGTTTCTTATCCACTTCCCACCTCCACCACTGGCTCCTTGGAATTCTCCTGACAGATTTTTCAAGATGTGGCAGCATGAGAACACAATCTAAAGTTTGCTATTTTACTGCTGCTAAAAGAAAAAAAGGAAGTTCTACTGTTACCGTTTTCCTTTTTAGTTGCAATTCTACCCCAGTCATGTCTGTAGTACCATTTCCAAAGAGACGTTAAGGCCTAAGTAATTTCAAAAACAGATTCTAGTGTGAAAAGAGAAGAAAGTAGGTCTTTAAAGGTTTCTCAAAAAGAATTATGTCTTCAGGTGGTCACAGTAAGGAAAACACAGTCATGCCTTGTTTTTGGATTAAAAAGGCTCTTCTTGACTGTGAAATATCAGTTCTGAATAACCTAGTCTATTCAGCCCTTTATCTGGAGCTCTTCCCTGTCCATACTTCTTTCTAGAGTCAGAAGGAACTTTAGTCTGTCTCCCATTTCTTCAGAGATAGATTTATGTGTAGAGCCAGGGGAGGCTGTGAAATAGAAAACGTTGGGAGTACCATCCTACTGTAAATGCAATTGTTTCTGATGCCTGAAACTCCACCATCACTGACTCGATACTTTAATCTTCACAGAAAGGGTAGACAGTATGCATATTTGGAGTGGAGGTAGGGACTCTCTGGAGAGAAGCAGGTAAGGAAGACAACAAAGTTTCTCTCTTAGGATTTTGCCTAGAGAACAATGCAGTCTATGCCTCCCCTTTGTCAAGAGATCAGTCACTTAATAGTTTTTGGTGGGTTAAATTAGTGTGGAATATATAATTTTTGTACTTTAAATTTACAAAGAAACAGAGAAGAAACTTCAAAGATATCAGACCCTTCCCATACTTTCTTTTTGTTTTTCATAATAAGAAATTTACCCATCACTTAAAATAAAACTGCCCAATAACCTTTTGAAAGACCAAAATGATCTCATTACAATGCACTGCTCTTAAAAGAAGAAACAAGTTTTAAGTCAGTAGCGAGTCCCTCTTAACACTCAGAAGGACTGAAAATCCTTCTGCTCTGGAAAACAGTATCAACAGAGAAAAGTTCTAGGTAAGAAAGAGATAGTTACATGAGATTATTCAGAATTGATATTTAATTTAGTTAAGAAAAGCCCTTTTAATCCAGAAAACGAGCATGGCTGTACTTTCACTTCTTGGAGGTGAATATTGTCTCTACATAGTCTTATCAAATGTACATGCCAACAGAGTTGCTAACAGATTAATAAATGATAGACATAAATTTGGCCAAAGGCTTAAATCCACACAGTTGAAACATGTACAATAATGCAACTGCAACACTGGTTCCTTGTGGCCAGTCCAAACCCTCCCCTCCCCCACCACTGAATTTAAAAATTTCTGCATAATAAGGCTCTGCTCCATCTACCTTTCTAAAAATATGTAGCTCCCTCTCCTCTAGATCAAATCAGGCTGCCTTTATTCTTTCCTGAACATGTCATGCCCAAAATCTCAGTGCCTTTTCTCACTTTGTTCCCTTCATCTGCAAGTATTCCCTCTCTACACTGATACCATTCAAAACTATTCATCCAGGTCCAATCTCTTTGTGAAGCCATCTGTGGCCACTCCATCCCCTCCTATGACTTCCTGCAGTCTGTATCACACAGTCTGGAGTTTACTCAAAGAGTACCAATGTTTGTTAATCATTTCACATGTCAAAGCTGCATCTCTTCAGTTAGTTGATAAGCCACTTGGAGGTAGGGGCCAGGCCTTTTGCTTCTGTCTCCCCATACAGTGCTCTCCACAGGGCTGGACACAAAGTAGATACTCAATACAAATTAATTTCAAAATTTTATTTTAAATTCACCAAAATGTTTACTTTTAGTTTTTTTATTTTAATAAACTTTAATTTTATTTGGAATACTTTTAGATTTACAGAAAAGTTGCAAATATAATACCGAGAATTCTCATTTATCCTTTACTCAGTTTCCCCTATGGTTAACATCTTATCCCACAGTGGTACATTCATTGCAACTAAGAAATCAACATTGGTACAATACTACTAACTAAACTCCAGCCTATTTGGATTTCACCAGCTTTTCTATTAATACTAATGTCCTTTTTCCTATTCCTTTCCAGGATGCCACATTACATTTAGTTATTATGTTTCCTTAATCTCCTCTGGTCTGTGACAGTGTCTCAAAATTTTCTTGCTTCCCATGACCTTAACAGTTTTGAGGCATACTGTTTTGTAGAATGCCTCTCAAGTCAAGTCTGTCTGATGTTTTTCTGATGGTTAGACTGGAGTTACAGATTGGATATTTAGGAGGAATATTACAAAGGAGAAGTATCTGTCTCATCATGTCATATTAGAGGGCACATGATAGCAACATAAATTTTTTTTTTTTTTTTTGGAGGCAGGGTCTTGCTCTGTTGCCTGGGCTGCAGTGCAGTGGCGTCAGCCTAGCTCACTTCAACCTCAAACTCTTGGGTTCAACTGTTCAACTCATTCTCCTTGCCTCAGCCTCCTGAATAGCTGGGACTACAGGCACACACCACCATGCTTGGTTATTTATTTATTTATTTATTTATTTATTTTTTTGTGACGATGGGGTCTTGCCATTGCCTAGGTCTTCAACTCTGAGCATCAAGCGATCCTCCCACCTCGGCCTCCCAAAATGCTAGGATTGCAGGCAAGAGCCACTGTGCCCAACATGACTTATTGATGATGCTATTAACCTTGATTCCTTAGTTAAGGTACTGTCTGCTAGGGTTCTCTACTGTTTTTTCCCTTTCCACACTGTACATTTGGAATTCAATAAATCCAACTACTTAAGCAATCAAAGTGCTTTTTTGAAAAACTCCTGCTGCATACTGGGAATCTGGCAATACTTTCTAGAGTTGCTAGGAAGTTTGAGAAAAGTCAGATAGCTATAATCAGCAACCTATAAGAGCTTATTCAAAAGTAATACACATCAGTCTTTGAGGCTGTCTGGGCTGGATTTTTCATAGTTCAACTGTTATTTGGAAACATTACTTCAGAAGAAATTCCCTGGATTAAACGTCTCATGTCAAATTAGATTGATGGGTTATCCAAAATGTGTTGGAGAAAATTCCATTTATTAGTGAGGTTTAGTTATGTTTTAGCCACCGTTTTCAATGTCAGATTATTTCTGCCACCCCTGAAGTACTAATGCCTGTGGAATGTACAGTATGCCTACTTACATTCCTTTTACTAGGGATTGAATACAGGGAGATATTGTTAATAGTTACTGTTTGCACACAGATTCTTGTCCATCCTCAATGATCAAAGGAAGTCCTTATTCTCCAAAATACCACTTGGACATCCTAGAACAAAGCTGGTCAGAAGATAGAGTCTTCAAAAATCTCCAGAGCCGAACAGAATAACTCAGTGCTAGCATATCCCATGGTAGGGAAGACAGCAATTGCTCTAATCCAAGCACAAAAGATTGAAGCTCAAATGTACAAGATTTAGAGCTCTGGCTTCACGGAAGGTGTGGACCCATAAAGCATAGAGAGACACTTTAGGGTATCAGAAGGTGCTCAGTAATAATTTCCAAATTCACGAGAATTTCAAGTTGTGGCTTCGGTTTGGAAAGACTGGGAGATACACTGTCTTCTTATTATTCATGTCGATAATAGCTACCTTTTGTAGAAAGCCAATTAAGTTATAGCAGCTATAGTAGGTGGGTGCTTTACTCATATTATTTCATTTAATATTCATAATAGCCCTGTAAGGTAGATATTATTATCTCTATTTTACAGATTGGAATACTGAGCCTTAAAAAGGTTAAGTGAACTTACCCAAAGTCACAAAGTAAGTGGGTGGCAGAGCTGGAATTCCAACTTCGATGTCCCTAACTCCAAATTGTAAGTTTGTTCCACTATATTTCCCTGTCTAGTCTCACAATATTTTGTATGGGTTTTTTCTTAAGAGATTTTTAAGACCTATAACCTATATAAGACCTATAACCTTTACAAAGAATAATATCACTTTTTTTTTTTTTTTTTTTTGAGACGGAGTCTCACTCTGTTGCCCGGGCTGTAGAGTGCCGTGGCTTCAGCCTAGCTCACAGCAACCTCAAACTCCTGGGCTCAAGCAATCCTTCTGCCTCAGCCTCCCGAGTAGCTGGGACT
>CAUYRT010101278.1:0-55159 GCA_963574885.1 Lepilemur ruficaudatus | reverse complement strand
CTTCATTTTTTAACAATTGGATGAGGCCTACCCACATCACTGAGAATAATCTTCAGTAAAAGCGAACTGATTCTAACTATTTACCACATCTACACCATACCTTCACAGCAACACCTACATCAGTGTTCGATTGACTAACTGGGCACTGCAGCCTAGCCAACTTACACACAAAACTAACTGTCATAGGGGAATCTGAACTTCTGCCTGATAAATCTCTTAGGCAAGTGACACTGTTGGACATGATGGTGGACTGAATGAAAAGTTGTTGCACCATCAGGATTGGTCTGTTCCACCAGAGTTTGCCAGGACACAGGATGTGCAGTCCTCATCCACCTGAGAGAGATCCAGAATGAAGTCATCTTATACTCTGTTGAATAGGACCTTCTAAAAAGGAGAGCAGCCCTCATCTCAGAGTTGCTGAAGACATCACAGGATCCTTAGAACTGAGAAGGGAGTAGAGGAGGAGCCTGAGAATCACACATTAGCCCATCCTTGACTGCAGGTGGCAGGGCCCTGGGAGTGCAGATGAGGGCTCCACAGGACCCCAAGTGACCATCAGAAGAGGCAGCAGCAAGAAGCATCAGCTGCCACCAGAAAACTAAAGACCAGCATTCGACAGCTCCATTTGTAAAGCAAGACTTTGTTTTTCCCCTTTTATCTTCTTCATTAATAACTCTCAGTGCATAAATAGTTAGAAAAAATACTCAGTGAGGAAGAAGGCAATGGGTGTGAGAGAAGAAACCCAGCACAGCTTGTTCTCAGGCTGCTTGCTTACAGCCAGGAGCTGGGGAAGTAGAACAGCTTCAATTTTGAAAAAAAAAATGTTTTAGATTATTTCATAGGAATGGACGATCCAAGAACCAACTTGAGATTTTTGTGAAAGTTCCCTAAAATAATTAAAGGCATTTTTGCCAAGCAAGAACAGCCAGAGAAGCCATGAGACTGTGTAAATTTTCATCCAGGGACATAGGAAAATCTTTTCAAAAAGTACAAATTTTGCAAGTACAATGAGAGAAAAATTAGTGTTCTATTCTCTTAGGTTCTTATGACTCAACCTTGTTCAAAATATTGATTGCAGGGAAGAAATGCTAGAATGTGTGGTTCCAGAAACATGTAACATGAAAATAGCAACTAATACTTCCTCAGATCTTAAGGGTTATCATGAAAAATGTAGGCTTAAAGGGATAGGAAAGGAGAAATAATGAGTTAGCAGGGCTAATTGGGAGACTGCGGGAGACTGGGTTTTTATCATAGGATACTGGCATATCAGTTCCTACCTATCTGCTGGGATAGGACTTTGTTCACAAGCAAACAAAGTCTTTAGATTTTTTTGAAGAGTAGACCAAAGTGATTTAATCTGTGTAACATTTACAGACCTCTAGACTTGTGTGTGTACACATATGTGTGTGTGTGTGTATCTCATGCCATTGTGTAATATCTGGTACCATCCTTGTATTTAATGTAAACCAGAGCTATCTTGCATATTTTAAGATTTTTTTTTTCTTTCCTCAAAGGAAAAACATTCTAAGAAGAATCAAATCTTTGAACTTTAGAATAAAATTTCCCTGATGAGTTCCGTCATTTGGCATATAGACCTTAGGAGCTGAAAAGAAAAATAAGAATGACATTAGAAAAAGCATAGGTGCAGATAAATACTAAGAAACACTTAAAAGAAATTGGTAAGCCAAAGGTGGGGGCCTGCAGCCAACAATTTGTGAGTAGATTGGATTTTCCTCACACATTTTATTCTGGGACTATAATATTATTGTATACAGGCAATAACATCCCTTTGAAATTATGTACTTCTTCCTCAGTGGCCCCTCCCTTTGTGACTACCCCTGCGTACTCCCTGTGTGTCACTGCAACAACAGAAGCTCTCATGAAACGTGGGCATTGCCTCTCTCTCATCTCCCACTTACTGTGAGTCACCGATTTCTCTGGATTTCTCCATAATTAAGATCAACTCTTTTGAAATGCCGTTCAAAGCTATTTATGAATGAGCCTTTGATTTTCTTTCTAACCCCATCTCTGACCGTTTTCCTACATGTACCACATACTGCAGTCAAGTGGAACTACCTTAAAATCATAACCATTTAGGGTAAAGTTAGGGCATTGATGACATCAACTCCTTCTAAGACAAACTGTACATATTTGGAGATGGGTTCAGTGTGGCGATAGGATATGAAATTTTATATTCTTATCAAGACTTGATGCCAAGCACCTAATGATGATTGATGGTCACTGCCTGTTCTGGAGGAGCACAGAGGCATTAGCTCTAGGTGCCAGGTCATGGTGGGTTAGTCCGCAGGACCTGCTTTAGTAGAAGCAGCCTTGCCCCTGGCCCTGCAAACCAGGCTGCAGAACAGCCACACTTCTCTACTCCCACCACACCTGCCCCAACCTTTCTATTGCAAGTGATTTTTGAGCAAGAATGACATCCTTAAGACTAAGGATATTAGAGAATAACAGTGAAACGCCTGTGAACAACTAAAATTAATTTTTAGCTTTACCCCTACTAAATGTGTTACCTATGGAAACACTGCAATTTTAGTTCTTCAAGAGCTCTAAATTATCCTCTGGAAATTGAATTGCTATTTGCAATTTAAAGGAAAGCATAACTAAAAAAGAAAAATATTTAGAAGTTAAACAGTTTGGAGACAGCTGCTCTAAACTCTGAGAGTCTTAGTTTTGAAGATGTGAATGTCTAAACCCAGTAGTGCCAAAGAAGCTATGTGTTCTAAAATTTAGTTATCTTAACTTCAGTATCCTTCAATTCATGGAGAATGCAACTTTCCCTTGGATTTGAACTATTCTTTTACACAAGCTAGTAAAGCTTACTTTCACTAATCATCTAGAACTGTCATTGATTTCACTCCATTAATTTCATTAAGTAAATTTGTTCTCTTCATTTTCAGACTTGACAATTTAAAACACACACACACAAATTATGAAAAGTACTCTAAAAATTCCACACTCTCTTAAAAACAACACAAAAAACCTCCTCTCTACATTTTGTTTTATGTGGTCTAACTTTCCTCTCTACCTAAATTTTAGTTCATAGTTGCAATCATTCAGTATGAATTCTATGTCTCCACAGCAGGAAAAGCAAGTCCCACTCCATATCACATTAACTGCTTTGCAATCTAATGTTAATGGCCACAAAAGTACTCTCCGTCTAATGCTGGTATCTTAATGTACTTAATTTCTATTTTATACTTGCAAATTGTTTCTAAAAATTTGGCACTATAAATATTTGATAAATATTATTTTTTATGTTTATATATTTTTATAAAGATGAAAGTTTATTTTTGAATTGTTTGTCCAAAATAGAGTTATCTAGTAAAATGATATGAGAATTTTGCTTTTTATATTTATTGACATATCAAGCCTTGATCTTTATGACTTAATTTTAACCATGTCATTATACTTGGAGAGATTACTTATAAACTTCCCTTCAGAAATTTAGTCAATGAAAATTTAAACATTATTCTATACCAGGTGCTGTTATATGTGCTGAAGATACACTTGTGAACAGGGAAAAAAAGACTCCTTTCTCCAGAAGTTGAAATTTCAGTGGAATGTGAGAGGAAGTAAATAATCACTCAAGTAGAAAGTATAAAAAAGAAAGACTGACCGGAAGGAGGGAAGGAGGGGAGGAAGGGAGAAAGGATTATACTTATGTATGTCGTTTAAAAAAAAGAAAGAAAAGGGAGAAAGGAAAAGAGAGAGAAAGAGAAAAAGGGAAGGAGAGAGAGGAGGGAAGGAAGGAAGGAGAGATGGAAGGAATGAAAGAAGGAAAGAGGGAGGGAGGGAGGGATGGAAAAATGAAATGAAAAAGTAAAAAGGAAATGAAGATTTTCAGTGAATTTACCGAGGTGTACAGTTAATCACATGAATCAGTTTTTGAGGAATTCCTTTCCCCTATTGAGACCAAAAAAAAAAAAAAAAGAAGAAGAAGGAGATATATATGATAAAATTAGTATTAAAAGCACTTTTGACAATAGTGTTTTATAGGAGTTGGCAAATTATGACTCACGCCTGTCAGCTGTTCTTATTAATAGTTATATTGGAGTACATCCATATTGTATCATTATGGCTGCTTTTGTGTAGCAACAGCAGTGTTGAGGAGCAGTAAAGATCATATGGCCCACAAAACCAAAAATAAAAAAATAAAAAATAAATAAAAAAAATTTCAGGCCTTGAATTTCCTATCTGTCCTTAAAAGATTATCTTGGCTTCCTCCTCATCCCAATCATCATCATTAATGTTTATTAAGCTTTTATTGATTTTTTTTACTATTTTACTCTTATATCTGGACACCCTAAAGGACAATTCCTCAGACTCCATCTAAGATTGTATTAAAAGAGAGGAAACAACACAAATCAAATGTAAAAATGCAATAAGGCAAATAATAACAATACTTACCATTTTTGCATTGCTTAGGAGTTTTCAGAGTACTTTCTCATGCACTCTCTCGTTTGTCTTCACAGCAAATCTGTAAGGCAAGTACTGGTAATTACAAGCCAAGAAACGGAGCATCTGAGAGGCTAAATGACTTTCTTCAAATCACCAAATGACTGAGGCAAGGTGGAACTCGGGCCTCTGACTCTGTGCTGTGTCTCCCCTATCCCTCAGCTACCCAAGCTAAGTGGCAGATTTTACAGCAAAATGCACACCCAATAAATGGAGTTCGGGATAAAGGCAAGGACAAGGGCACAACAAAGGGTGGGAAATTGGGAAAACAGAACTTTTATGAGGTGAGTGATAGTTTAATAATCTAAATGTAGACCATGCTTTGAACTCTCTTTAGGCAGAATGCTTATAAAATAGCTTGGTAAGGCAGCCAGAAAGTTGATTCCACAGTTTAAAAAGAAAAACAAAAAAACCCTCCCATCAGCTAATGTTTGTCATGATGTCTTTCATTTGGAAATGTGCTTCGCACATGTGAATGCCTAATAAATGCTAGTTGATAATGACAATGAGGACTGATGAACTGAAATCACCTTTGGCACCAAACTTGTCAGCTTTCACATGAGTAGCATATGATGAAGAACGCTGTGTCCCATTAACAGCTTGCTCAGCATTTGGGTCTATAATAGTAACTTTTTGAACTGACTGGGTGGGGGTACAAGGGCTGATAACACAAGGCTATATACACACAATGCCAATCATTCCAATGAAAACTGAAAAATTCAGTCAATCATCTGGATTTATCCGCATGACACAAAACATCTGGATGACTGAGTGTTTCCAGTTTTCACTAGGATGGTGCCATGTAGATTCTTACATCTACTCTTAGAGATCAGTAATTCTCCAACATAAATAAACTTTTACATAGCATGGCACATTTGGGGCCACAAGAGTATATTTCATTCAGTGATTCCCTTAGTAAATATGTTTGCAAGAGGGAGTACTATATGTCACCACTCATTTGGTGTAAGAAACCAAACATGCACAAAGCATTCACAGTCTAGTGGAGGAAGACAGTTATTATAATGCAAGGTAACAAAGGGTATCACAGAGGCATAAATGGAATCCCAAGAGAACGCAAAACAGAAATAAACTATTTCTGCCTAAGAGAGTTTGCAAAGCTTTGAAGATAAGGTGGCATTTGAATGTGTCACTTGAACAGAATAGGCATGGGTGTTCTAAGTGAAAAAGAAAGTCAGAGGGAGTGACGTCTGCAAAGACAAAGAGACACTCATAAACACTTTTTAGAGAAAAGGAGGAATTGGGGGAATGATAGAACATAGAAAATATTGGCAGTATATGTCCTAGGTCCTATGTGTTAGAGGGCAAGGCTTTAGCCCTCCTCCACTGCATGACTTTTAAGAAGAAGTTGATAGGCAAGAGGTCTGACTCATGTAGAGCCAGCCCTCTCACCCTTTGCAGACTACAATTGGGTGTACTGGGAGCTAGAATTCCCTGCCCACATAGTCCCTAAACCCACTCAAGGGTCTGTGCAAGTTTCCTCAGGGTCAATTCTCCTAGAGGTGGATCGTGCTGTTGATGTGAGCACCCCTACACTGAGGTAGGCAGCTATTTCATGGTGTGTGGACAAGTTTGAATGTGTAAGCTGGTGTCCACTTGGTGAGTATGAGGCCCCTCACGCTGCAGGCTGGAGCTGGATGTAGGAAGAGAAGGTGAGCAGGCTGCAAGCCTGGGGCTGGGAGCAGCTATCCCCAGCCCACCATGCTCCAGAGTGGAACTCTCAGGAGTCCAAGAATTTTAAATTCAAACCTAGCCTTCCTGACCACCATAAACGTAGGATAATCAACATAGGATAGTGCAATGTATTTTATTGAACAGTTCTTTATCTCGCTTTAAACTTTAAAATATCAAAGTATTTGGTATTTGAGCCTCCACGGACACTCGTGACCTGAGTTTTGTAAGTGTTAGGGACAGTTCTATAATTGGGGAGTCTGGTCAAAGACGAAGCTGGAGAGAGAGGTTGGGACTAGTCTCTGAAGGGTTTTACGTGACACGCTTGACAGAGACATTCTAAAAACAGATGGGTGAGCGGTTAAATGACTCAAATCCTTCCCTTTCACATCTTCTCCAACCATTCCTGCCCTCAGAGATGTCTTTCTTTCCGAAACTACTATTATAATTATTACCTACAACATAACAAGTTAGTTCTTACTTACAGACTATCTAATTTCTCAATGAATATCAATCTTATCTCCCCAACCTGGCTATAAGCTCCAATAGTGGATAATAAATATTGGATATTTCCTTTTTATCTTCCATGGATGTCTTGCATAGTTTCAGAGTGGTAGTTTTTCTAATGACTACTTAATGATTCACTGTAAAGAAGCTGATAATGAAAAACAAATGTTAGCATTGCAACTGAGCCATGTTCTTATGCAATCCTTTTATATTCCTGTACCCCTTCAGGACTGGCTATATCATTTGCAAGATCTGGCAAAAAAGGAATATGTGGGGTCTTTGATTCAAAAGTAATTAAGAATTTCAAGAATTGACAGCAGGGCGTTGAACCAAGCATGGGACCCTTCCCAGTGCAGGGCCCTGGGTGACTGTCTAGGTCTGCTTCCCTTTACTCATTAAAGACAAGATGACTTTCCTTCAGGCTTTGTGAGTAAACTCAGTGAAAATGGTCTTTATAAGTCTTCCCAAAGTGTGGTCCAGAAGTTGATGAGATGATTTTCGATGGTACACAGATGGACATTTGTTTAGTGTCATGGTTATGTACAAATGTGTTATGATATATGTAATAGTTATGTAAATGTGCCTTAGAGAAATATAATTTGCACATCAATCAATAATTTCATGTTTATTATTGTTTGGGACAAGGCTAAGTTAAAAAATGGGCCAAATTAGAGAAAAACATTAAGTAAATAAGAGTACAGGTGGTATGCAGATGTTGCAGAAAGTATAAAATGGTTCTTCAATGACTGAAGTTTGGAAACAGTGGAAAAACTGGATGGTTAAGGTGTCCTAATGACCGTAAGTATTTGGTAGCCGTCTTGGGTCACACCGGACCTTTGATTTTCTGTTAGTGGTGATCCTTTTTTTGTGCTTTCCCATTAGGGTATTAAAAGATTTTCCAGTATTTGACAAAGAAAAGACACCGAATCTGGAGCCTAGTTGGAGGCAGTCGGCAACAACTTTCCAGGTGTCAAAGTCCGTCAGCCGTTCGCCACGCCCTTTCTGACCCTATTTTGCAGACAGGGAAGACTCTTCACTACGGCAGAATATACACCTGGAACTGGCCACAAAGCCATCTCTACCAATTTCCCAGTCAGCCTTACAGTACTTCCAACATTCTTTTTTGTTTTCTTTTAGCACGAAAATGAGGCTACTTGAGGAGAGAAAGATAGGATTCTAGAGCAAGAGCAAGATGTAGGTTTACAGAGTGAGAGCAAGATACATTCGCCACATACGACAGATGCCTTGTTGCGACAAAGAAAGATCTCCAACATTCCTTATACTCTTTGTTCATTATTGTGGATATCTAAAAAATGTTTGTTTAATAAATAATATTTTTATGTGTTGTCTCAGTTATTGCCCTTCCTAAATTTATACATGGCACACAAAATTTAGCAAAGATTACTTGAGATAATTGCCTGAATTTATACTCCAGAGGACACGAAAGGGTACAGAGTAGAATTCCTACCTTTATTTAATCTTATCAACAATCCAGTTAAGTATTAGTATTTCCATACTGTTGATGAGTCTCAGGAGGCCAGTGGCATGCTCAAGGACAAGTGGAGGTTGAGTCTCTGAAGGAGGGCTTATTTCTAGTTCTTCCAATTCCCAAGTTCAGAATGTTTCACCATTCTTTCCTTGGGCACTTAACACCTGGGCCCCAGTATTTCATTCTAGAATGATGTTTCTTCCTAAATTCACCTAAGACTAGTGTTCCAAATTCTGAAAGGTGTTGAGCTTAGGGATTTGGGGAACAAGGAATTTCTGGAAATTCTCAGAAATTCCAAAAGTCATCAGTTATTCTTAAAGTATTTCCAACATTCTTTACACTCTTTACTCATTATTATGAATATCTAAAACATATTTGTTTAAATGATTAACATTATTTAAATAATATAACATTCAGATCATCTAATCTAACAAGGTTAACAGCGGGATACAAAATCACAGGTCAATATTACTGACTTAACATATTTTGCTTCCAAAATACATTATTTCTAGAAACACTAAAATTCATAGAATTTATATAAAATATTCCACATGATTAAATTTACTAATATTAACTTCACTTATAAGAATGACTTACCATAAGCACACAGAGCCATGAGCCCACATTTATATCATGGGAGCAGCTACAATCAAGGCTGATGAGACTGTGATGACTTCTCTCTTAGGTGCTCCTGCCCTGGCACCAGAAATACCAACCTTAAATTTCCACTCCAAATGTCGCCATTTCCTGAGACTCCTTTGCACTTTACACATTTTCTCAATTTCTCAGTTGATTTTTCTTGGGATTCAAAATTTAGAAAAGCATATCAAAGTAAAAAAAAAATGCTGGGCAGAAATACCTACGTGGGAACACCATCTAAGACAAGCAGCAATCTGGGAGCTTGAGCATTCAGGTGGAGGAGTTAGGTCGAATTATTTGTGTTCCAAGAAAGAGAAGAGCAACAACTTAGTAAGGTTTTTTAACAGCATTTCCTCCTTTTTAAAATAAGGAGCCATTTAAACCTCATATTAGGTAGTAAGTATTCTACATGGAATTAAAATCCACTATCTTCCCAGAAAGAACTATTATTTAGGAGTTAATTGCTAGTTGCTTGTTTAGTCTTTCTGTGGCTGTCAGATTATTGCCGAATGGGGGCCTCATAAACAAGAAGCTTCCTAGCATGGCCTCTCCAGACCAAATGGACATGTGTTTCCCATTTAAACATTTCATTGCCCCAACTGAAAACAAATCAGCTGTGTCTTTGGGATCTTAGGGGGAGAAGGTTGGGATTTATTCCTGGACAAGCCCGAGGAAAACATTACCCTAATGAATGAAATATGTTTGCACTAAAGACTTCTTAAAAGTGTTAAATTGGTCTTTCCCAACTTGATCACTTCCTTGAAAAGAGAGAAAATGCAGAAAATTTCACCAGTATTAACCTTGCATGGTCCCTAAATGAGGAGTAATGGGTAAGCCTTGCTTGGGTTTAGATAAGCATCAAAATGGGTAGTCACTGTCTCTAGGGATGATTCATGCACCTTCAACAATGTGGTCTAGAAGCCCCATTCTCTCTTGGCCGTGTTCAGCAATAGAAACCCACTTCCTGTTTTCTTGAGCCAAATTCCCCTCATCAATTCAACTTTTCCCAGGAAGGCTCTCACTGATTTCTCAATGCTCAATGTGGTCAGCAAGAAAATTGGTCTTGAAAAAAAATTTGACCTTCTACATATAAAATAATGGTCTCTTTAAGATTGCAAGCCCACTGTGGAGGAATTTGGGCTTATTTTATTAATATGTTTTGTATCCTGATGGAGCACAGAAGAGAAGAAAATAGATTATTTTTCCTGGAAGACCTGGGGGATGTTCGGTTTAGCAATTGGACAAGTTTTAGAGTTTCAGCTGGGCAGCACGACATGAAGCCACTCTCAAAACTGTATGTCAAGTTCTCAAGCAAAATTAGGAAAATTCATCATCAATAATGGTTTTATTCTGAAATCTATTTAATATGTGATAGAACTACCAAGCAAGCAGAATATATTGGTTTTTCTTTTTTTCTTTTCTAAGTTTCATTTTACTATAAGAAGGTTTAGAAACTGAAAGAAACTTGTGCATTGGCAAGGTCCACAGTGAACCCAAAGAACAGCACTGTGTTAGCCAACTAGAAACTGGCATCTCATTTGTGTTAGTCCCATGCCTCTCAGACATTGAAAATATATAGGAATAGTATAAAAGAGCATTTAAAAGTTATCCCCTTCTATAAGTCTGATTTGAATTTAAAATGGAATGTAGAAGTCACTTTTTCATCACTCAAACTGGTGAGCCTTCATCTGGAGAGAGTCTGATATGCAATTATTCTTATTTTAGGCTTGCCTCTAGAATTCACCAGACATGTGACCCTTCGCAGGAAAAATTTAAGCATAATCAATAGGGGTCAGTCTGTGATTTTGTTTAAATTACCTTCTGGCTTTCATATTCTATACTATGATGTCTTTCTTAATTTTAATTTTTGTTTACCTTCTAGGTTTTCCTTATAATTGTCATTCTGTGACATAGAGTGAGACCATGTTTGACAGGACAATTCACATTCTTGTGGAATGTAAGCATATTATCTCATATTGGAAAATCATATTCAGTTTGTATTTTGGTACCAAAATTATTGTCCTCCAATAAGAGACCATGACAAATTTCAGGAAATTCATTTGAATGTATGGATATATTATTCACCAAGACAAGCATAAATATCATTAAATATGATAATTAGTATCATAATAATGATTACCAGAGCTTGTTTTCAGACCTAGTCAATGTTCTTTAGGCCTTGAAGACAATTCTGAATGTACGATATTCTCTGAAGTCAGAGTGGGAATTTTGGTTTTGGTGTGGATGATCAGTTAACTGAATTAATCAACATATACCAAGAGTTTGCTCCCTACTTTGCAGCTCAAGCCATAACAATTTCTGTTCCTAGATCCTACTTCTAACAACTCAAACCATTCAGTACAGGGGTATTCATGGAGCTTCAGTTTCTACTACTACTGTACTTTATTGATCTGTTTCCCACTTTTCTCAGATTTCTACAATCATGCTATTTTTAATCGACCTTATTGAGGCACAATTTACATATAATAAAATGCACATATTTTATGAGTATGGTTTAATGAGATTGACAAGTGGATACAGTCATTTAGCCACCAGCCCAGTCAATAAAGGGAACAATTCCATCAGCTCAGTAAGATCCATCATGACCTTTGCAGTCAGTCCTCCCAATCCCAGTTCAGGCAACCCACTCAGCTTCCTTCTATTCCTATAGATCATATTTGTCCTTTCTAGAGTCTCATATAATGGAATCAAGCATGTACTCTTTTGTCTCTATCTTTTTACACTCAGCATAATGTTTTTGAAATTTATCCGTATTGTTGCCAAATCAGTAGTTTGTTCCTTTTCATTGCCAAGCAGTACTTTCTCCCTTTTATGAACATAACATGAATGCTTACACATTTACCTACTGTGGGCATTTAGGTTGTTTCCATTTGGGGCTACTATGAATAAAGCTACTATAAATATTTGTGTATAAGTCTTATATAGGCAACTATTTTCAGTTCTCTTTGATAAATACTTAGGAATGGGATTTCTCAGTCCTACCGTAACTGTATTTGCAGCTAGATAAGAAACTGGCAAACTGCTCTCCAAGTGAGTACATAATTTTTCATTTCCACCAGCAAAGGTATAAGGTTTCTAGTTGCTCCACATCCTCACTAGTGGTTGGTATTGTCAATCTCTTTAATTTTAGCCATTCTAGTGGGTTTGCAATGGAAATTAGAATATGAAGGACATTGCTTCAGGAAGGTTTTGTTTCTTCTGGAATTAGGAGCCCACTAACTCATTATCTTATATATATTTAAAATGAAGGCCATTTGAAATGAATCCTGTGATTCAAGTGCATTAACTATTTTTTCAAGGCTTATGTCATTTGAAATTTTGATAAGCACAGATTTTTTTACCTTTCTATAAGCAGTTGATTAAAATATTCAGTAAAGTACCTAAAACAGAGTTCTGAAGTATGCTAATGAATAAATGTAATCTTTGGATATAGTTATGTAGCCAGTCAAAATTTCTATCCATTTGTACTATATCATCATCTATCTCACATTTCTCTATTTTTTTTCTGTTGAGAAATGAGAAACTTACTCAGAATTCTCGTGGACATTTTCAACTTTCTGGTTCCCATACCAGCCTGAGGGTAAAGCCATCAAGTAGAAGAATATGGAAGCCCTGCCCTATAAGTTTCTTAGTTTTGTAAAGGCCTCCAAAAATGAAGATAAAGTTTTTTAGAATCTCTTAATCTATATTTTGCTAATTCCTCCAATTTAAAGGACAATAATTAACACGTCTTACCTTCTTGTGTTCGTATTCTCTTTTTGTTCTCCTTTTTCTCAAAAAGCATCCACTCAACAGTTTTCTAGGGAGTAAAATTGAACACAACTTAACAAAATTCAGTAGGGGGCTTGGATTGACCAAAAAAAAAAAACCAAACAGAGGCATTGCTTCAGTAAATTAAGATGAATTCACTTTTCTAAGAGATTCTTAAGGACATTGGTGCTGTTAGAATACGCAGCACATTGTCTAGGACAGTTGAAAGGGCAACTCTCCACACCCTAAAATTCTGCATAGTTATAGTTTATAATATCTAAGTGACTAAGAGTCACATCAGCCTTCAGGAAGCCCAGCTGCTATGCTCCCTTAGAATATCATACATAAAAACAGATCAGGCCTTAACATAGGCTAATCTGAATATATTCCTGAGACTATAAAATTTACTGTTAAACAATATACCATGTGATTACTAGGTACTGTTCAGTGTAGTACATTCAGGCAATGCCCTTAGTCTCTGTAGACCAATATGAGCCCAGTCCAGGTACATTCCTGAATGTGATACAATGGGATAAGGATAAGGGTCAATTGCTCTGAGGTCTCTGGAAGCTAGGTCAATAAGACCTTAGACTGGCTGTGGGTATGTTATATAATATTTGTAATTGCTTTACAAATTTCAAGGCTATGTCACTAAGTGTTGTTAAGTGTTATCTAAAATTGTTGTAGCTTCATGTTGATTTCCCCTTATCCCTAGTAGTGGTCTTTGCATTCAAGTCTATATTATCCGTCATTAATACAGGTACACTAGGTTTCTTTTGCCTAATAGTCATCTGATGTATATTTTCTCATACTTTTATCTTCAAAATTCTGTCCTTGTGCTTTATGCATCTCCTGTCAATGGCACATTTGTGGGATTTTTAAAATACCATTTGACCATGAGCAATTTATTTAGCATTGGGGTGCGATGGGGAAGGGGCATCCTTTCCCCGAGAAGGCAGGGGCTGAGGCAGTGTCACAGACAGCAGGGGCTTATGAGAGCCAGCACAGACATCTTCTTTCCATGGTTCAGACAAGGACAATTCTGTACTCACTGTAGGTCTACTTGATGCCTGCTTTTTGCCTTACTGACAGAAAAACTGTTAACTTCAAAAAGACCCTTTGAAAACTCACCTATAACTAGGAAGAAAAAAAATTGAGCAAGTCAGTAGAAGTAGGGACTGCTCTCCTGGGTGAGGGACATTCTCCACAGCTAACGGGCTTCTAACTCCCCCGCCCTGACAAAGCGGGGCATTGCACAAACAAGAAACAGCAGGGAAAGGGATTGAAACAAAACACTTCCAACGATTTGTTTTTATTCAAAAATTAATTGTGTTCTATTGCTCTGAGACTAGGCTATTTTGCTTCTAAAGAGAAAAAAGAAATTCTTCGGGAGTCTCCTCAGTTACTATTCTGTAGACTTTCCATTGGGCTGGGGAAAGGGACTTCTAAACTTCTGAGTGCCATAGTCGTACCTACAGAACAAAACCCCAAACCCTCAACTTAAGAGTAGCTAAGCCGTATTAGTTTACCATTATCTCTTGTATTAACCTGGATGGAATTGGAGACCACTCTTCTAAGAGAAGTATCACAAGAATGGGAAAACAAACAGCACATGTACTCGAACAACACTGATGTGCACATATGCAAATGAAACTCATCGCAAGTCAAGCAGGTGGGCAGCGAGGATGGGATGAGTAAATTCACACCTACCAGGTACAATGCACACTATCTGAGTGAGGGGCACACTGACAACTTTGACACAAACTGCACAAAAACAATTTATGTAACCAAAACATTTATACCCCCATAATACTGTGAAATAAAATTTAAAAAAAGAAAGTAGCTAAGCAACAGGGAAAATATCTTGAATATACTTCTTGGAAGAGCAGCACAGCCGTCACACATTCCATACACTCCCTCTTTCCTTCCTGCATTTTTCTTCCTTCTTGTGAGCTACACTTCCTTCATCTACGAATGTCTTTTGCTGTAATGCCCCCTAGAGAGTCTGGGCCTCCTGACCTACAGCCCAGGACACTTGCCACTGGTAGTATGGAAGGAAAGGGAACCTAGAGCGTGATATGGGTGGTGTCTTAATGCTTTACTAATGTTGTCTCATTTAATCCCCCACCAATCTCTGATGTAGGTATCATTTTACAAAAGAATAAAAAAAAAAAACTCTCAGGGGATAAGTAACTTGCCCAAGACTACACCGAAAGTAACTAATCAAGCAAGGATTGGAACCAAGGTCCACATTTTTCCATTACATCATGTTATCCCCTGAAATTCCCCTCTGCAGAGTTCCCGTCAGTGTTTGCTGTTCTGCAGCAGGACTGCAATACCCCACACACATATTTCTCTTTGCCCTCATCCCATGCACCAGAACTGTGTCCTAATCCTTGCTCACCAAGCAGTCATTGTAAGGGCTAATCATCATCTCAAGGCCTGGGATGAGCCTTCCCCTCTTTTGCAGCAGAGATAATGGGAGGCTCCTGGAAACTGTGCGGTGAAGGCAGGAATAATTCTCTGCTGGTGGAAATTTAGGCACAGTAGTCAACTGAGGCAGATATTTTTGGTAGAAATCTTTCAGAGACTTGACTGTTCTATGCCTAAAAGCTTGATTGGGGAAGTTGAGTTACATGCAAAAAAATTGTTTTTTAATCTTCTTAAAAATGTATTATAATCTCCCCCCTCTCTGCCTGGCTAGAGCAAAGATAGGATTACACAAACACACCCACCCCTGCATCTCCTTTGCCAGGATTATAAAATATACATGTCTATTTCTTTTTTCTGCATTTAACAAATTTTCAAATATAACACACACAGAAAAGTGCAGAGATTAATATCATAACCATGCTTTACTTACCATCCAGTTTTTGTCAAGTTTTAATATTTTGTCATATTTGCTTCTCATACATTTTTAAGAAAATAAAATATTTCCATTATATTTAAAGAACCCAGTCTACCTGTTCCAAATCTATTTTCTGCACCCTTGCCCAGAAGTTGCTTTTACTGAAATAGTTTCTAAAATAAGTCAGAATTTTTCTGAAATTATTTCTCATCCCTATGTATTTTTTTGGTATTTTGACTACATGCATATGTGTTTACAAACAATATATGATTATAGTGTGCATTTTTAAGCTTTATATAAAGTGTCATGCATCTTTCTGCAACATGTCCCTCAAAGTTATGTTTATGAGTGGATAAGTATAGCTGTGGCTTATTCATTTTTTGTTTCTGAATAGTATTCCATTGTATGAACACGTCACAGTTTGTTTATTCTCCCACTGATGGACATTTCATTTGTTTCCAATATTTTGTTATTGCAAACCATGCTGCAATGAACATTTCTGTTCATGTCTTCCTGTGCACATGTGTGAGTTTCTCTAGCTGTCTAGGATTGCTAGCCTTATTTTACCTCTGCTTAACTGAGTGACACTAAGCAAATAAATATGTGACTCTAAGAAATAGTTTTCAGATGCCTTCAATTTGTCAATGACCTGGATATCTTCCTCTTAGGAATGCTGATTTTTTTACAACTAGAATAACATTCTGAGATATTTTCCAGGAGCTCTAGAGTATCAGCCATTAATTTCTTGAAGGTGTTATTTAGTGTATTCATTTACTATAACATTCAATTTACTTTGTTAGGTTATAATCAAAGAGCACACGATGCCACATAGCTATGTGTTATATATTCAAATGTCCAATGTGGGAGAATAATTTCTCCTGGTCATTGAGAACTAGAAGTCTATGAGTTACGGCCGGGATCTTAAAATAGTGGTGGTATGGAAGGAAAAAAGGAAGAAGGGAAGAAAGGAAGGAAGGAAGGAAGGTAGGAAGGAAGGATAGATAGGAAAGAAGAGTAGGAATGAAGGATAGAAAAGGGAGGAATGGGGAAGGAGGTATATTAGTTGGGTTGAGCTGAGCTGTAGTAACAAACAGACCTTGTCATGTAATGGTTCAATAGACTAAAACTTTATTTCTCTTTCATATAACACTCCCGGATGGTTCCAGGTCAGTGAGGGTTGTAGCTTTTCTTCATGCAGTCACTGTTCTCAGTCCCAGGCTCACTGTTGCTTTACCGTGTTTAAAATATGACTTCTAAAGTTGATCAGAGTTTGTCATCTCAGTCAGCCAGATGGAAAAAAAGGGCATGGAAGAGTGCAAATGAGAGGTCTGCGCCAGGATTGAAACTGTCAAATAAAACTTCCACTCACATTAGCTAGAAATTAGTCACAAGACCACATCTAACTGCAAGAGATTCTGGGAAATGAAATATACCTGTATGTTCAGAAGAAGAGTAAATGAACTTTGCTAAAATGCTAATTCTTTTTTCCATAGGAAAGAGAAAATTAGTTGGTATAGTTTTAATTGAAATATTTGGAGCAAATATTTGCCAACATTGTTAAGAAGCAAAAGTTAATAACAACTGAGCTGGAAAATAATTTGCAACTCAAAAGTGCTCTCCCTTCGTCCTTTCTCTGATAGATCTGTGCTATTTTTTTTTTCCTGCCTACATTTCATTTGCTCTTCTGTCTTTGGATAGCAAAAGATCTCCACTACTCAATCCACACAGTTTTGGTGAAGATGCATTCTGGGCCCTCCAAAAAGCAGACTTGGGGCTGGGTGCAGTGGCTCACGCCTATAATCCTACCACTCTGGGAGGCCAAAGTGGGAGGATCGCTTGAGCTCAGGAGTTCAAGACCAGCCTGAGCAAGAGCAAGATCCCGTCTCTACTAAAAATAAAAAAAAAAATTATCCAGGGGTAGTGGCATGCACCTGTAGTCACAACTACTGTGTGAGAGCTGTGGCAGGAGGATTGCTTCAGCCCAGGAGTGTGAGGTTGCAGTGAGCTAAGATGACTCCACTGTACTCTAGCCAGGCAACAGAGCAAGACTCTGTCTACAGAAAAAAAGCAGAGTTGGAGGTAATGGTTAATGGCTGACATATAGGAAGTTTACTTGGAAAATGACTCCACAAAGCAGGAATGAGGGCGTGAGGGAATGCTATAGGTAAAAAGGACGCATTATCAAGGTGGCCACCACTGCTATGGGGACTGATGCTCAACTGTGTATGTCCCTACATGAAAGTGGGGAGCATTTATTTAAGTTCTGTCTCCATGGCTGGTGAAACTACCTGCAGACCAGGTCCTGCAGCAGTGACAGGGCTACAAGTGGGAACAAGAGGAGTTGCATTGGCTCCCAAGTGGTGTCTGATACAGGCAGGCAACCCTGGTCTGCCTACTCAGGCACCTCCACCTTCAGGGCACGGTGATTGGGTCATGAGTGTGTGCACACCAAGCCAGGAAAATAGGACCCTCACTCAGGATTTTTATAATAGCAGCTTGTTTCCAGAATTATTCTTCCAAAGCTGAATGGATGTAAGTCTGCATCTTTCAGGAGCCACGGTCCCTACTACATGGAGAAGCTTGCCTGCGGAGTAAGGGACAGAGAGATCCTGGTGTCGTCGAGTCTCATTTCCAGAATGTGAGGTTCTCAGAATTACCCTGATTCTTATAGATCTTCCTTTCATCCTGTGACCACATCCCATCCATCTAATAAGTCCTCTGATTAAACCATCTTAACCTAATTTGATGGTTAAGATGGTTCTGCCACTTGCAACTGAAATGTACCTGAACTGAAACACAGAAATTGATAGGTGAAAGTGGAATGTTACTAATTACAGACCTTCAAATCTAGAACTAGATGACCTGCCGTAGTTTGAAAAGCCTGGAGGATCTCAACCCAAGGCCAGCTCTCCAACGCTCCCCGGGGTCAGATCGAGGGTCAGAATCTGCTGACTTGCAAAAGCATTTCACCCTTTTCAAGCAAAGGCAAGAAATTTGAAACACAGTGGAAAGAACTGAGGCTTGGGAGGAGCTGGAGAAATGAATGGAGGTCTCCTTTCCCAGCCCTTTCCCAAACCTCTCCTGAGTTCCCCTGGTCCCCCAGGTCTGTTATAATGTAATAGTCCCCACCCCCACCCACTGTAAGTCACAATCTTCTGGAATGCTGCCTGAGGACCTGAGGACGGGGCAGATTAGCACTGCCCAAAACTCTTGCATTATTCTGTCCAAAGCAGATTAGAGTGAAGCCTTTAAATTGAGGTCTTAGGGATGAGCAGATCTGAGTTCTGTCAAGAAAAAAAATGCGGAGCTGGGATGGGTTCAGATTTAAGAATTATAACTCAACAATATTTTTGGCATTGGTTTCTGATTATGAAATCTCCAGAAATTGACTCTAAAGCCAGCCAAGCCAGGTCTTAAAGGAGGTATATGTCATACATCCACTGGGATGTTAGAGCCGTGCGGAGCCCTCCCCTAACCTTTGTCCCCAAGGGGGGCAAATGTTGAAGTAGGCCGACTTGGGCACAGCCAGATAGACTAGACGAGGAAGCCACTTTATTGTGAAGGAATGGAGTCCTCAGTGTTCCTGGTGTCATATGCTAAAGCAAAGTGAACACTATTTACAACTTCCCCTTTGCTTTTCCCTAAATGAAAGTTTTATTGTTGTTAGCCTCTCTTCTTCACACCCATTAGGGATGGTTAAAAATGCTAATGTAGCTATAGATTACAGGATCATAAGAAACCACCTACAGATATGATTGAAACATACCTGTGCCGCAAAGTACCTGGGTAAGTGCTTTAGGGCGCCTCAGCTTCGTGTTGGGCAAAGGCATCCTGACTAGGAAGAAAGAGGCGTGTGTGCTGGGGAGCCGAGCATGCAATGTGCTGAATCTGTGTTGCTTTTGTCGGTCCCAATATTTCTTCCCTTCTGATAAACCATTCCCTCCTGTTGCAGCAGGCTGCTCCCGCTCACAACCATTTCCCCTCGGTGCTTGTGCATCTGCGCATAGGGAGTTCGCCGCGTGATGCCATCTGGCCATTCAGAGGGTCCCACCTCCCCGCCTGCGGCGCTGATTCGGAGCCCTGCGTCACCTGAGCCTGGCCACTCAGAGTCCTCCTCCTGGATTGTCCTACTGAGAATCAGCTTGGAAGATTCTTTGCCCTTCTCAAGAATGTGATTCTAAAGCTGCCAGTAGCCGTGCTTTCTGTCTGCTGAAAGGCTGGTCAGTTGGAAGGAATGAAGATAAGACAAAAAATAAGAGGCAAAAACCAGATGGGAAAAGAGAAAATCCCGGAGTGTGGAGACCTTGTCAAATCTGGTGCCCAGGGCAAGAGTACAAGTGGAAGGCCTGCATATTTGTGTCCATGTATTAATGCTATGAATCAAGCTAACACACTGTTAAACAAATTATGTTCTGCTCACCTACTTTAACAGTTATACCTTCATAATGACCTGAAAAGCCACATTTGCTGTTAGAATTCTCAGACTCATGGAGTTCCTTTCCAGACTGTGGTGGGGCAGAAGGTTGGAGCCTAGCTCACAACCTGTGGCCTGCCTGCTTCTCTTCCCACCCCAGCCCCAGCCTGCACCCTAAGTGGACATGTGCACATATGTGTGGCAACTGTAGCATGCACATTCCAGGTCTATCTGCATGCCCCCACCTCTGAAAACAATGGCCTTTTGGCCATCCCTCAATAGTATGAACCAAAAGAAGCTTATGCAGGCACTGAAAGTGGGCTTGGGATAACTTGTTTTGCGAATTCCAAATCTCAAGCACCTGGAGTATGGTCTAAAACTGGGGGTGCAGGCTCCAGGTGGGCACGTGCAGGTGGCCCCATAGACTCTTTGCTCAGGGGAAGGGCATAGTCAGGGGAGTACAGGTGGGGCTCAGGGAAGAGAATGCAGGCCTTACGTGGTCCAAGAGTATGACTGCATGTTTGTGTCCCATGCAAATTCATATGGTGAAATCCTAACCCCCAATAGGATGGTATTAGGAGGCAGGGTCTTTGGGAGGTAATTAAGTTTAGATGAGGTCATGAGGATAGAGCCCCCATGATAGGATTGGTATCATTATAAGAAAAAAAGGAAACTAGAGCTCACTCTTTTTGCCATGTGAGGCTACAAGAAGATGACCATCCCAGGAAGTGGGCCCTCACCCAACACTGAGTCTGCTGGCATCCTGATCTGGGACTTCCCAGCCTTCAGAACTGTGAGCAATAAATGTCTGTTGTTTAATCCACCCAGCCTGTGGTATATTGTTGTAGCAGCCCAAACGGACAAAGATAGGGTATAGGCTTTGTTGCAGGCTCTAGGATCCCTGGAGCTGCCCTGACTCCGGCAGCAAGTCTCTGGGCTGGGTGAGCTATTTTTCAAATAAATCCTCTATAATTTTAACTAGTTTGATGGGTTTTTTTGCTACATGCAACTGAAAGAATCCTTATTAAATCTTATAATGCCAAGCCAGTGGTTCCATTTTTTAAAAAGTGCTTACTCTTACCACTTGTTAAATCAACCTTCTTTCTCCAGCACTCTAGTAAACTGTGCTCTTGAAAGTCACTAAACCAAGGCCTTTCCTCCATCCCCAGTTAGCTGGTCTTCTCTGTAGCACTGGAGTATATGAAACACTCCCTTCTTACTGAAAAACTCTCCTAACTCTGGAATAATAAACAAAGCTTTATTCTCCTCCTATTTCTCAGACAGTTCCTTTTAAATTGACTTCCGCAGCCATCTCCCCAACTGTGGATGTTCTGCAAAGTCCAATCTTCCTGTCTGGCTGAAACTACTTCCAAAATCCATCTATCAGGAATAATTATTTGGGTGACAGTGGCACTTTCTCATCTAGACAAACCCATTCATTCTTGTCCCTCAAAGTGTCACCTTCTTAACGATTAATCTCAAACTTCTATCTCCATCACTGACCTTGGTACCAAGTTCTATTTTCATGTCTTCACTTACATGTTTATATTTGGGTTTTGAGCTTTATCCAGACATTTAAAACTGCAATTATCTTCTCCTGTAACTTATTCTCTCCCATATTTGCTGTTTTTTGTCAACAATTCGTTCTCCTAGTCCCGGGGTTTTAAGCCAGTGTTATCTTTGACTCCATCCTCTTTTTCCTGCCATGAATTCCTACTGATTCTTTCCTTACAATATGTTCGCTATTCATCCTTTGTGTTTTGTTCCCCTTGCAGCAATGTCTATCTGATCTGCTTCCAGTTCTTGTTCTGCTCTAGTTTACCTTCATTCTTTTACCGGAATAATTCTGCTAAAGTTGCATTTTTTTTTTTTTTTTGCATAGCATTTTTTTTTCTGCTCAAAAACCTTCAATGGATCTCTGTGGCCTGAGGAAAAGTCCAAACTCCTTTGACACGCAAAACCCTGCACCATTAAGGCTCAACTTCAGTCTCCAGTATTTTCTTCCACTCTGCTTTAAAATAAACTCTCCATCTCATCCAGGCCCACCCAGCCATAGTTTCTTGAGCACAAATTCCTCAATCCTGTATTCCTGCCTTCATGCCTTCTCTACTCCCCCATCTGAGTAGCCACCACACCCTCTTCATCTGTCCATATCCTTGCTGATGAAACTCAAGTCCCAGTTCCTCTAAAAAGCCCTTCTCCCATTTCAGCTCACAGTGTGAGCTGACTCAAACTTCTGGACTCCTTCTGTCTGCTTTATTTGCTTGATACTTATTAATTTATTGTCTTGAAGTGTTGCATAAATATATTCATGCTAGAGTTGTCTTTAAAACCAGATTTTAATTAGTATGAAAACAGAACCTGCGCCTGGGTTTTCTATTCTCCCCATTACCACACACCCCTACACTATGCACAATGGGTGCCAAAGAAATAGTATTTTGCTACTTCTTTATTGCAAAATAAACAGCTGTGCTTTATATATTAAGTCTTTTTTTCCAGACAGCATCTGGTATTGTGGGTGCTAAACATATTGGTAAAAAAAATGTTAAACTCTCATAAAAGTTCTCTGCAGTTACTCATTGTACTAATAAATGTCTCCTCTTCCTCCCACCATTGTCTTTGTTTTTGAGGAACAATATGTTATTTTCCTGTTTTATAGAAAGCAATATCACGCTCTGATAAAAGTTTTCTTGTTTAGAAACACTTCTTACCTTTATTCTTCTTCATGTAATCTCAGATCCTAGCAGATCTGTGTTTTTGAAGTTCAGAGAGAAAAGAATCAGCAAGCTCAATGTATGTAACAACAGACATAGTAGTATCCTTCTTTCTTTTTATTGAAAAGGAATCATTTCTATTCTAGCGCAAACAATGTATATTTTACATCATAAAGCAAGATATAATTTACATATTACATTTCTTATGAGATCTTTATACCCTAAATGACATTCCCTTTTTTATTAAGTCACCTCTTCTGGTTTAATTTAACCTGCCAAGTACCCTACAAATCATCATCTTGATTGGGGAGAGACTGAGGACACAGACAGTTCATACGCATTCATCTGTACCTGGGTATAACGATAGTGAGGAATAGGGGTATATCTTGAAGTCTGTGGCCCGGAGGCCCTCTGCTGACAACTGGCTGAAGAGCCAGAAGGCTGCTCCTTCAAATCACATATCAAACTTGTATTTTTCAAAAAATCAATAATAAATGAACGAAACTGAGTGCTTGTACTACATGTATACTTCTTGATCAAGTGCTTAGATAATAGATGCTTATGGTGTTGGTTCACCAGCAATGACTGTTTCCTTGGCTGACCAGCAGTGGTTACTCTATGATATTGCCAGACATCACTTGGCCAAGGCGTTGGATAAAATCACCCAGTTTCATCCACCCTTTTGGTTTATGAGTTCAGGCTTTTGTGTTCACCACTGGAAATGAATGTCTGGATGAAAATTTCTCATAAGTTTGCTTTACATGCCCCTCCATCTCTCTACTCACTCTCCTACGAGTTCCCCCTTCTTGATAAAACCTTTTCATATATGATTTCTATTCCCTGCCTATAACTCAAATCGTCTGTTAGCCCTTCTCCCCAAACTCCAAATCCCTAAAGTTCACCAATTTCTTGGATTGCACCCACTTCACAATCAAAGTATGTTTCAGTCTGTTAGGATATACTGTTTCTTCAAAACTTGGTAATCCACAGCAACTGGTGGGACAAAAGAATGAAAGGCAGGACTCTTCAGTAAGCAAGTAATGTGTGTTGTTCAGCCAGCCTACATGAACCATTCACTAAGAAATGTTTTAATAGTGGGTTAAAAGAAAAGGGAATCCGTTGGTAAAAGCAAAATGCATAAAATGAGCTTCCTTCCTATTATTGAAAGAAGTACAGAATCAACATTTGAAATACATTTTCAGACTGGTGGCTGTTAGACTGAAATAATATCACCATTCGCTCAATCTGATATGCCAAGGGAAATACAAATGTGTGCTAAAAGTGCATCTTACACCTAAAAGTTTGCCTGTCACTCACAGTACAAAGTTGGCATATTTGGCCAAAATCCATCTAAAGTTTATTAACCATTCATAACTAAAAATTATGAGAACCAAGCTGGTCAGGATGAGAATATAAGTTAAAAATATGTCTGTTCTGTGTGTCTTAAATTATTCTTTTGGTCAACTGATGTGATTTTTGAGAGATCTGAAAATATAAACCTATTTCTCATTTCCAAATGCCAAGTTATAAGTATGTACAGCAAGGTAGCATTTCCTTACTAGAAAACAAGGCTTCCAGGTACTGTATCATTCCATTACCATTGTAGACTTGTATAGTCCCTTTCCTCCCATGGCTACAAAGTGCTGGACATATAGAGAATACAAGAAAGAACGAAGGAGCAAATGAATAGAGCCTCACAACACCCCTGTGAGGTAGGTAAGTATTGTTAAACCCATTTCATGAATGGGTAAACTGAGGCACAGCATGGTAACATGGTTTGGTCAAGTCCACCTGGCAAGTTACAAAAGCATGGCTGGGAACAAAGAGAAAGAAACAAAGAAGGATCAGTTCTGACTCCCAGCCCTAGGCACTAAAGTTATTTCAAAATACTAAAAAATAAAAATAGCCCACAATTGCATTTTAAATTTTGGAATTTAGACAAACCTTTAAGTATTTCACTTAAACATATGCTTTTCAGATTCCTGTTGAGTGAAGAGGGAGTGAATGACTGAATGATCTTTCCTCTTCTCTCTAATTGCAATTCCCCTGATAGATCAAATGTATCAGCATTCCACCAAAGCTCGGGCTCCAAACTCAAGGACATTTTTATAGCCTCAAATAGTTTCTAATTCAGTTAAAGCCCTGCTGTGAAAATGAGACCTGTTCTCAAACAGCTGCCCTATCTATTGCTCTGTGGCTTTAATGAGAATTTTGTATAGAAAAAGAAAAGCAGCAAGATCCCTAATTAACGAGTCTTATCACTGTAGAGATAAGAACAGTGGTGGCGGTGTGAAATTTGCTTTTTGTAGTGTCTGAGAAATTGCAAACTCAAGCTTGCAATATTATGTATATATAAAATACATAAATATATAAAGTATATATATAAGTGTACATCTGACTAACCTTAAGGCACCAAAGAGATGTAGGCATGCCTTTTACAACTCAGTCTTTGTGTTTCTAGAGAAATTTCTCTCCCCTCTCTCAAATGAAAAATATTTCTCCTACCAAATAGCCTGTGACAGCAAATCACTCAAAGACAACAAATATCTTTAAGATTGTTTGGGTGGGGTGAGGGGTGGTTGGTGCTGGTGATATTATAATCTATAGCTTAGAGCTTAAATCTAGCGCCTAGATCTTGTGCTTAGAGCTTAGAATTAGCCAGACACAGCCAATTACATTGGATCAGACAGGCCAGTGACCAGATGTTGTGCACAATTTTTTTTCCAGTAGCTGATGGAAAAACCTTACCAGGACCAACAGAGATGGAGACAACGAGAAAGGAAATTACGTCTGGCTGGCAAGGACTCTTCAGAAAGACTTTGGCTTTTCAAAAGCTCCTAGAGCTTCTGTAGAGAGAACTGGGACAAGGACAGTGTAAGGCACTGAGGTTTAAACAGGTCAAGAAGGAGACTAGGGGAAATCATTCTGGAGCTATATATATATATATATATATATATATATATATAATATAGTTTCTTTGGCTGCTGTAGTTTTTTTAAAAACCTCATACAATCGTGGGGGTGGGTGGGCTGAACCTAGCTGAAGAAGCTTGGAGTATATTAAGCAAAGCATGAATAGAAAGAAAAACAAAATAAACACACACAGAAACAAGTGGTGGTGGTATCCCAGAGGGAGGAGGAACATCTGTTAGCTAATTTTCATTTTGCTCCTCTCCTGCTTTTCTCTGCCATGGTCCCAATATTTTAGTTCTGGCTTTTGTTTTTGTTTGCTTTTTACTTTGTTTTTTTTTTTCCCCCAGCAGATGAAGAAATGACAGAGCAGGATAGGTGTCTTATGGTTTTTGATTTCTTCTTAGGCCTGTTTAATAACTTTTTTCCTCAGTTGACTGTTGGCACCTGGTTCCTCTGTAAACTATATTCCTTGGCTTTCAGTCTCAGGTTGGCAATGCTGTTGGCCATGTTGATGCCCTGTGCAGGGCTATTGTTGGCACATGTGGCAGAATAAGTAGCCATGGCGCTGTAGGGACAAAGGAGAGAGCAGGGAGAATAACAGGCATTAGTTTCACAAAGCTGTAAGTCCATGCCCCAGATGGATGTACTCTTGGGATGGGGGCAAGCGGGCGCAGGTGGGTTGGACTAGATGATCTCTAGGGTCCCTCAATGCCCCAGCTTTCCATTAGGCTAAGGCACTTGGAAAAGAGCGGCCGTGTTTTGATGGGCACAGGGAAGTGGTGTGGAGTGAGGCAAGGGGAGGGAGAAGCATTCGCTGTGCTGGATACAGTGAGTAATGACTTATTTCTGGGGTGTGAGAAGAAAGTGGCTCAAGTTGAATAGCAGGTGTTTCATCAGCTGACTAATTAAAACAGTATTTAATCTCTCTTCCTCCCTCCCAGCCTGTGGGAGTGGTGAGGAAGAGAAGCAGGCATTTGAAAATCAACTAAGGGGGCTTTTGTTTCTTCCTCCTAGGTAGCCGACCTTAATTCTAACACATTTTAGATAATCAATAAATATCATGGTAAATAATGTGCCTTGAAGAACCAAACAACCCAAGATAACTTCTCTGCCATTCTTTTGATTTACTGGTTGATAGCACTAAGCATTGTCAAATCAAGAGGTTCCTAACCCTATTAGCCTTGATTTTATAACCTTTCCTCAAAAGTACTTAAGTAGCACACACTGCTTTTTGGGTCAGTTATTTTGGAAATGTTTAAATCTCCTAGATAAACTATCAAAATCTCCAGTTTCAGCATTCCAGACCTCAGAGGTAACTGTTTCTCACTGTCCTTATTGCTGAGAAAAAACTGAAGTTGTTTTTCATTGTCAGAAATTGTAACTAAGACCTAGAAACACCACCAAGCAGAAATTTGTCATTGGTGGGTTTCTGGTATTTGCACCCGCAAATGTCTTTTAAAGAAAAAAGAAATGATTTCATAGATTCAGATGCAAATCACCCTTTATACTAAGCAGTTAAAAGGGTACTCATTTTAATTAAATGAAAATGTTTCTAGTTGTTTCTAAGATTAGCAAAATCCCTTTTAACTAAGGGCTGGAATGGATAGACTTATAAATGGAATGACATGTGCTTTCTCTGTTGGTTGTCGCCTGCATTCCAATTGAATTTTGTCAGCCACACAGGAGTTGGTGGTTCTGGGGATCAAGTGACAAGATCAGAAAGAGAGAAAACTAAAGCTACTCTACAAATAGAGAACATATCATTGATACTTATTTGGGACACCACATAGTCAAGACTCATCACAACTTATTTCAGCTCAGTTACTGGCAATCAACTCAAGAAAATTAAGTTAAAGAAATACAATTAGTCCCAGATCACTAGATCTTTCCAGAAATATACATCTTTAATTTAAAATTCTTATAGCACTGGTATATGTGTATGGGTGTGCATGTGTGTATGTGTGTGGGGGGGGGGCACAAGGAGAAAGACAGATTACAAAATAATCCTACTTTCTTCTATTTCATTTTTCCCAGCTTCAATCTCACTCATTATTTCTGGGTAAATGATCTTAAGCCTATAGACAGTGCTAGGTTCTTTTATAGCACCCTGTACTTTTGCTTTTAGCACTTAATTCAATTTTAACCAATAATTTTCCTAGGTTCTATCACTGTCCTCAACTGTAAGTGCCATAGATCATATATCACATCTGCCTTGTTCACAACTGTACCCTCAGGTAGGGCAGACAGCATACCTAGTACATATTCAATGTTCAATGAATAGACCAAAAAACTAATAAATATCTAGATACAGTATGATTAAACTGATTTCTGCTCAGTGCCATTGACCTCTGACCTCTGACCTCAATCATCCTGCTGTAATGATTTCTTAAAAAAACTTACCCATATCCTTTTACTATTAGGAACTAGTTCTTACTGTTAATTTTGCTATCTTAATAAAAAGAACAAAATCAAGAGTACATGAAAAAAGCAGGGGCTGATGATTGTATTCTTGTATCCATCAAAAAATATCTTTTCACACTAAAAAATGAACAAATATTCGGTTTAGACTTATATGATAGACTATGCACAGTTGAGACTTATAGACTATTACTTCTACCACTGCCTACCGAGAGACAGAGGCAGAAGAGTCCCCAGTTAAGGTAGGTTTAAATTAGAAGTGAGGTAAATGACCAGAACAACCCATTAAAATGGGACAAGTTTTTTTTTTAGAATGTACCAAGAAATGTCATTTATTTTCAAAACCCATATACCTATCATATTTAGTTCCTATATGAATTACATGCTTCCATTCAGAGCCCTACTAAAAATGTATGCAAACCTATAAAACCTATACTTAATCTAGGACATACCAAGGATCCAAGGCTCTAAGTAGCTAAGAAAAGAGATTATTGGATTTGGGAAATGTACCTAAGTCATAGATTATTTTAAAATCTACAACAACCTTTCTCAGTCAGGTTTCTATGAGAGAATTAAGCCCTAAAGATGATACACAGTTAGCACCATTTTAAACACATAGGAGAAAAGCTGGAATTATAAATCATCCGTATTATTTGTTAAGTACTGAGAATAAAATTGAATGGCTTCTGAAAACAGAAGCATAAAACTTCATAAGAAAGCATAAAGAAAAATTCTCTGAAATTATAAATTGTCATGGAGTATTGTGCTTTTAAGTACTTGGCCTAGTTTTCTGAGGGATATGTTTTTCATCGTTTGAGTCTCTGGACTAGCAAAGTCCTATTTAATAGAAATTTGCTGCCTCTTTGATAATCAAAGATGTGTTCCATTTCCTTAGTAGACAAAGGGAATTGGAACCTTGGGGGAAATTATTTTTGTTTACTGAAGATGCTGTTACTGTTTTCCATAAATGTCTACTATAGTAGTGACTGCAGGTGTGTCTACTGCATGACCATTTTTGCTGTAGTCACTTGAGTCTACCAACATTATCATCTGATACTCTAGCCTAGGGACTTAGTATGATAACTAAGTCCTCTTAGAAATACTGAGTTTCTCTCTGTAATGCAGGCCAGACAGCAATATCCCAAATGAGATGAATGTTGATCCACTTAATAACAACATAAAAACAAATTATTGGGAATTAGGATCATATATTGCACAGGAGATTGAATATTCACTGGGACATTTTTCACTTAAATGGCAGACTGTGCTTCCACAGCAGAGAAGAGTGCCCCTGTCCTATTATACTGTAGTGCTGTTATAAGAACCCCATTGTACTAGCAAGTCTGTGACAATGTCTCATAGGCATCCCTCAAGTTAATGGGATAGTGAGTGTAAAAAAGCCCTTAATTTTAATGAGTGAACTTCGCAATGCCTTAAGAGCTTCACAGGTGATAACACTTTTACTTGATAAATGTTTAGGAAAGTTATAAACTTTCAAAAATTGATCTAACTTATTCCAGCATCCCATAGCCATAAGAAGTAGGATAACAGAACAGAAGCCATCTTAATTCACAGACTCTTAACAAATGCTTAGAATATAGAATCCTACAAATAACAATTCCAGTGATATTTTGTGCACATACTAAAGAATTACAAGTCTGTTTTCCCTTCAGTAGTTTTACATGGGTCTGGTTTCTCAACTTGAGCTAAAAGTACCGTATAGACGAAAGTGAGCAGTCCTTTGCTACACCAGTGACAAGCGAGACTTGTTTCAGTGCTTGGTATAGAATTAATGAGTGGGTACTTTAGGAGTAGCTTAGCCGTGCCCTTAAAATGGCATTAGAAGTAAGATGGAGAGAATCTGCCTCCCAAAGTGACAACAGAAGCAAGAGAGCCTTGGGTGGCTGTCAATCTGAAAGACTGTTGGTGACCACCTGCTGTCCATGTCATGGAAACTTCTAAAGCTCTGTTTTAGGAAAAGAAAGAGAACCCTGAAATGTTTTCTCACGAGCCCGCAACCGATGAGGGTAATTAGGTGTTTTCAACCTGTTTATAGGGCAATTCAGAACATGTAAAATGACCACTCCTTCCTGTACGGAATTAATCTTAGTGGGATAAATAGGTGAGACTGAAACTAAATGACTTGTTGTAGATTAAGCACATGACAATAACCAACAGCCTGCTTAACAACAACCAGAGATCCTGCCTGTTCTTGCCTTCTGAGTAAAAACTATTTATTCTCATAAGCAGGGTGCAGACATGAGCTGAGTCCTGGAACTGAGTTCATAGGGTTTGACCAAAGCACTATTTTTATTTGGTTTTAATTAAGTTCTTTGTGTCTGTGACCAAGAGGCAACATCGCTGAATAAAGAGCATCGAGAAATTAGAGATTAAAAAGAAATGCTTGAATCCCATCTGTCAATTCAGCAGGTCTGCGCTGGGACTTACACAGAGCTAACACATTTAAGTCAGCTGGAAATTTTTCCATCTCCTTATTTGGAAATTCCTAGCAGATGCAGCTCAGCCACAGACAATAGAATGCTGACCACCAGCAGGGTCAGAGCATTGTTTTCACTGGAGACAAACCATTGCGATCATTTCAACCTACCCAGAAAGAGGCTGTTGTGAGAAAAAAAGTATTAAAATATCTGTCAAACATTGAGGAAGTATAGAAAACAGTATTCTTTAAAGCTAGGAAACTTATGGACAATTGTCCCTCTGTGTTCTAATCACCCACAGTGTAAGTCCTACGTGTCACATAACAATTGAAGACAGCTTGGGAGATACCCGACTCGATTTCCAATTCTAACTTTGTTTTCTACTTGGCCCTTTTGGGCAGATAATGATAAGTTATTTAAGATTTCACCCCAAAGACCAATATGTCAGCCCTGGAAGTCTGTGAGCCTTCCTGAGATCCTAGAGTTTCACCAGCGCAGAGTTTTTTTTCTCAAAAGCTTTCAAGACTCTGTGGTGTATAGAGCTTGGAGACCATCTCTTCGGTTTGTTCTTTTGTCAGTGTAAGAACAGAGGTATACTTGCTCCATCCGAGAAAAGTTAATACCAGGGTGTTTTTTTTTTTTTTTTATTTTTTTTTAGGAAATTTACTTTTAAAGGGAGTTCCCATGAATCCTTTTGGAAGTGCTCTTTTGCAATTTAAATAACCATTTCTAACTTCTGTTTTTGAAATTCAGATGTTGATTTTTTTTTAACATGTATTTACTTCTTAATGCAGGCACACACTAGACCACATTTCTTGGTAAGCCTTCAGTTTGCACTACATGTTCAGGGATCCTTCTGCTATTCTTAGCTTTTCTTTCTAGAAATGTTTTAGTATATAAAGCCTCTTGCATCATTCCATTGTAGCAAGATTTTCTTGTATTTCTTTTTTGAAGTGCCCATTGCTTACCTGTAGGGTTCCAAACACCCCTGTGAGATAAGCAATAGAGAAACTATTGCTGGCTTAATTTTAGATACAAGGCTACATAAGAAACCAATGGTCCAACTGGCCTGAGGAGCAACAGGAGCCAGGACAAGAACATAGTTCTTCTGACCCTTGCCCCATACCCTGCCATCACCTAAAGCCTCACTACTCAAGAGCGTGTGCCGAATATCAACAGCATCAGTGTCACCTGGGAGCAAGTCGGAGATGCAGACTCCCAGGCCCGGCCTAGACTTAGTGAATCAGGGTCTGCATGGTAACACAATCCCAGGTGATCCCTGTGCACAGCAATCCTTGAAAAGCCCTGCTCTGGACTAGCACACACTAGCCTTCAGTTTATGGATTCATTTTCTTGCAGCTCTGCTTTCCAATAGTATTCCCCACTCGAGGACCTTACTGCTTACGTTTCTAGGACTGCAACCCCCACTTGCTTCAACACACTTAGTTCCCACTTACACCCTACCCCCAGAGCACCACCCTCTTCCCCCTCTGACAAGTTACCTTTTCAGTGTCTTCCGTTAGAATCCGTTATGAAGCCCCTCGTGTAAACAACATCTTGGGAGGGACGAGGATCTATTTTTGAAAGTGTGAAAGGGAGAAATGAGCCAAATGCGTTCAGCAGATGTCAGGCAGCACCATGACCACGATAAAATGAGGGGAGGAGGAGGAGAAGGAGGACAAGGAGGGAGGGGAAGGAAGCTGTGGCCTCTCTTTCACTAGCTTTCTCTGAAGCCCAGCCCTCCCTCTGGAAGTGGCACTCTTGGCCAGTACTGCAGAGCCTGGCCACGCACTATCTACCTCCCATAGGAAAGGGTGTTTCTGGAGAAAGGTTTCTTGGCTACTTCATTTCAGATAAAAAGTCCAGGACTTGGTTGATCTCTGCTACCCAAGAGGCAAAGCACTACAAAAGTAGTGAGTCTGAATAATTCTGGTACTTTGGTGCTAAGATTTGCCTAAGAAAAATAGTTCTGAGTTAAGCAATGGGGGTGTGTGTGCCAAAAACCAAGCTTCCTTCAATTGGCTGCAGCTGCATAAAGAAGGTACCTGCCAGGATGGCAGTGTCCATGTCCGCAAGTGCTTCGTCCCTCTAGTGACTCAGTTGCCTGCCTGGCATCATCACCACTAAGGCGTTCAAGGGAACGAATGAGGTTATAACGTGCTATAGTTAGAGTGAACTATATGTCCCAGTTTGCCAGGGACAATCTTGGTTTATACCTGTTGTGCTGCTGTAATTATTAACAGCCCTCCCCTTTCACTCTCAAGAAAGTCCCAGTTTGAACAATAAATTATACAGCTACCACTCTGGGTGTAAAAGACATCCAGAAAAATAATGTGTTGGCTATTTTCCAACTCGTAATTCTGACCATATGCAAATAACTGCTTTTGCACCTTGGTTTCTTCCTTTCTTCTTCCAGGGAGAGCTGTGGAAATCAGCAAGCTAGCCTCTCTGGGAAAACTGCTCACTGTCCCTGGGTTGTATGACCAAGCCACATCCGTCAGCCCAGTGGGAAGCCCACAGACCCCAGAATGTGGACCTCAGCTGCAGGCATGTGTCACTGATCTGAGACAGACCTTGAATCAGAAAGGGCTGTTTTGATAATTTTCCATTTTACTTTTTACTACTTTCAAGACAATGCAAGGTTAAATTTGAATGAAAACCTAGTCATGTGGCCTAATATGTTGGATAAAAACAGAGATCACAAGCACTAGTTCTAATTCTGCTTGCTGAAGAATTAAACTTGGGCAAATGTTCAGTTTCTTCTTTGGAACCAGAGCAAGGACAGAGCTATCACACAGGAGTGTTCCAGGAATTAACCAAGAGAAATGCCTTTTAATGAATGTCACACATGAGATTACTAACTTGACATAATATTACCAACAGGAACAGAAAGTAAATTTTCTATAATACAAAATATCTATCATTTCCTTTGCTTTTTGTCACTTGTTTTTCTTTGATATTTCCTTTACAATAGTTATATTTCCTACCAAGCTTCAAAGTGTGAAATCATAACATGTTTTGGTTCTAAACATAGCAGAAAAGTCTCCAAGTAATAAAACAGCTTTTTGCCACTTTTAGAAATTAACCAAAATATAAACACTCCAGTCAATATTTGGTCAAAAAACATTATTATTGATTAAATTACCTCTTCAAACCATCACTTTTCTACTTGTATCTAGAGATAAATTTATTCTTCAAACAAAGTATGAACAATCAGATTCTATGTTATTGTTTTAATTAATTAATTTTTTACAAAGTCTGTATCTAAGAGAGAAATTATATAAAAGCATATGATGAAATGAGTAAAAAGTACTAGGTTATATGATTTTAAGTAAAAAGAGCAGAATACAAAATAATATGTACACTAAGGCTACGCCTATATAAAATATTGAACTCTAAATCACAAAAATGAATCAACTGGTTATGTCAAGATGGTAGAATGATGCGTGTTTTTGAAAATGTATCTAGTATTTCTACATAATCTTTTTAATTAAAATATTTCCAAAAAAAACACACATAAATTGCCATGTTCATAATTTCAGTTAGATGCCCATCTACAAAATACACATGATGAAGACACTGAGGCTTGCACTTCTGCTAAGGTTCAGGTAATATAACCTTACGTTAATTCAGGAAGGATTTCATCCCCTTTCATGCAGTGTACTGTGAGCCACTCACTGTTAACACGTTGACTGCCACACTAGAAAAAAAATTTTTTCCTTGGAGCCATGGTGTTTTATTAAGAAAATAGAATAAAAATTTTGAAAACAAAATAATTCTTTATAACTTAATGAAAAATTTGTTATTTTTTATTGTTTTCTTGGCGTGAGTTATATGCAACACACACAATGCACGTTTTTAAAATTAAATTGTCAATGTTAATCGTAACAGTAAGAACATCAACAAGATAAAGATGTGTGTGAGTTATATATGCTTCACAGAGCCCCCGGCCTTCTGAGTCAAGCTAGTGTGAGTTAAATACAACTCACGTGGCAGTTAATGTGCTAAAGACCACGTGGCAGCCATCTGGATGGTTTATAGCTGGTGTGAAAAGTTCCTAAGGAGGACCCAGGCAACAAAAGGAGCAATACTTCCTAGTTGCAACCAAATTCAAACCAGAGGTCTTGAACATCAGGCTTTGAACCACACCTACTTCCCAAGACATTTTGAGAGTCTATGGACTACCAATATTTATGAGAAAAACAAAGCAGCCTTCCATTTATATAAAATATTAAAGAATATGTGACGTCATACTGGTCTTCAATATGTATTTTTAGTAAACCTTATGGGAGAGGAGTCTACAGTTTAAATAGGATGCACAGATATAACTAATTTTTCAAAATCAGCAAGGCATGCCATGTCTGAATGCAACAGAGCCCAGAACAGGACTTTCCTAGACATGAGGTCTATAAATACTGAGACCAAAGTAATTCAGGTTAATTTCACAACAGGGAATATAAAAGATATTTCGAAATGCACTTATGGTGTTTCTCCCAAGGAACTGATTTGGAACAGGAAGAACATTTAGGTGAGGCTTTTTGCTTTGATTAGAGTGATCAACCTTCAAAAAAAATTTGCATTTCACAAATGTGCATTTCATGTCAGGAGTTCAATTTCAGCTGAAATATAATCTCCTGCAATTCATTTAAAACCTTGCCTTAAACAAATAATTAACCTTAGTGACAAAAAGGTAAACAAAAGCATAATAAATGAATTTGTGAATACTTCTTCCTCCACTGAAATCAGCCAGAGAGAACATGTAGCCTTGACCTGATTTCTCAGAGTACTTAGGTTTAGGTTCAAGAAAAGGCACTTAAAAAAAAGAAAAGAAAAGGCACTTAGACTAATCCAAGGTGTTAGGCACTTGTGTCTCAGCTTCCCTCTGCATGTAACCTGTATTTTCTGAACAGTATAATAAATGGGGGTTGAAAGCCTCTCTATGAGATTAAAATACTACTCTGTTATTTGTTTCTTCAAAAATGTTCTCCTTTTTTAATATAAAAGTTTTGTGTAAATTATATATTCTTTTATTTAAAAGAAACACACACACACACACACACACACACACACACTAACCCCCAAAGAAACCTTCAGACAAGTAGATAAGAATTAGCAATTAAATAGGAAGGCGTTTGGGATCACCAGACATCACCACCTACTAACAAAGAACTGTGGCCATGAAAGTGATCAGAAGGAACTCAGGTTTTCTTTCCTTCTCCCTCGCTTGTCTTTCTCTCTATCCTTCTCTTTCCTTCCTTTTTTCCTTCCTTCCTTTTTTTTTTTTTTTGAAAAATTTGAAATCAGTTCTACTATGAAGTTTGCCTTTAGTTCTACACTTAGAGCCTTACAAGTTAAATCCCTACTTGAACATAATAAAACAAATGTATCTTAAATTTGGAAAGGGGGTAAAGTTTTGTTCCAGAGTGATTGCAAGAGAGACACTGGGCACAGCTTAATGATCTTTTCTTTTAGATTCTTCCCCATCTTTGAAACCTTTGCAAGAGTTCCTGAGTCCAAGAGGAGATTGCTGTTGGCCTGCCCCTCTCTCTTCTGCCCCAAACCCTGCTCCTGGGGCAACTAGTAATCTCCTGTGAAAATCTGGGGATGTCAGCAAGTTGAATGTCTCTGAAGAGGTTAACCCAGTAAGAAACGTCAGCCAGCCGCACGAGCAGCTTTAAACGTGACCGACCGCTGAGAAACATGTGGAAGTGGAGCAAGGGAGAGTGGGCCAGTCATTCACCTGTACGGAGAGGCTGTCCCCCAGGAGAGATAATCGGTGGGTCTCGGAGCAGGACGAGGTACGATGGGCTGCTCCACAGCAGTCACGTCTCCTGAGTAGGATTTGAGGAGGGAAGCGTTTTTATTGGCCAGCATGGCTCTCTCATTCCTGCGGAACTTGGCTCTTCGGTTCTGAAACCACACCTGGAAGATTGTTAGGAGGGGAGAAGGGCATGAGGAAGGAAAGGAAAAACAAAGAGGTTACATGAATACAATTCTGGTTGGTTTTATTATTAATATATAATGCCTTCCCAAGGAAGATACAGGAAGGTATGGAATTCTTTTTAGGCCTACAGAAATATGACATAATCCTTCCCTGCTGGGCCATGTCTTAAGGGTTAAGAATATTATTATGACAGGACTGTGAAGTCCTCCAGTAATCAAGCCTCCAGAGATGGAATTTGTGACCAATCCATGGGACAGCAAAATATGGGCTATAATCCCTGTTGTAATTGTAATTATGAAAAAGAAGAAAAATTTCATTAGGCTTCTGCCACAGATACAATGACTTTTCTATAAGTTTTTTAAAAAAATTCTTCCAAATGTGAAAACTTTATCTGCTTTTGTAATGCTCATTAGCTATTTAAAGAAAATTCCCCATCTCCACAGAAGTAGATGCTCCAACAAGGATTTAACAAGAAAATAATGTATTTGGAAGGTGCAGGGAACACCATTAGGGGAGCAAGGAAGTAACAGAGAGGAAAAAGCAGCCACGAAAGAGTGTGCTACTAAACCAGCTACCTCTGTGCTAGCTCAGTCCTGCAGAAACGCTAAAGACTAAGACCAGCGTAGGATGCACACCTCAGAGTTACCCCCCCTGAGGGGTGAAGGAGCTGGGTATTGGTACACTGGTTCCTGTCAGTCAGTAGTTAAGGAGGTTCTTGAATGCTGAACAAACAAAAGACAGGGTAGTTTCTTGAGGTTCTAGAAACTTCTGGCACAGAAAGACACATCCTAAAGGTTGGAAGTTGACTGAACTGCGTCTAAATGTAGGGTTCAAGGGATATGGGCGGTGCTGATAACATCTGCTATAGCTAATTATAAACCCATCGTTTATTAAGTGCAACTAGAGCTAGGAACTTATATAGGCACATTGCATATATCATTCCTAGTCATCACGACAATTCCACATGTTAAGTTTTATTATTTCTATTTTAGAGTTGAAGAAACAGGCTCAATGTGATTAAATACAGTCATGCACTGTTTAGCAGTGTTTCAGTCAGCAACGGGCCTCATGTGCAATGGTGGTCCCATAAGATTATAATACCGTACTTTTACTGTACCTTTTCTACATTTAGACATGTTTAGATACACAAATGTTTACGACAGTATTACTATTGCCTACAGCATTCGGTATAGTAACACGCTGTGCAGGTTTGTAGCCTAGGAGCAATAGGCTATCCCATACAGCCTATGTGTATAATAGGCTATACCATCTAGGTTTGTGTGATGTTCACACAATGAAAATGCCTAATGCATTTCTCAGAATGGGTCCCCAACGTTAAGTGATGCATGACTGTAATCTCTTGAAGTTCACACAAATAATAAATGGCTGAGTTTCTGAACTTGAGAACATCCAACTCATGATCACACAACTCTTCTAGACTGCAGTGGAATTTTATTCATTCATTTACTCATTCAAGAAATCTTTATAAAGTGCCTGCTGTGGGCCAGGCCCTATACTAAATGCTGAGAAGAGAAAGATGAGAAAGATTTATTCTCTATTTTTAAGCAGCTCACAATCTATTAAAGGAAGATGTCAATTTGAAAAACTGCAAAACAAGTATATCAGTGCAATTATAGAGTTGTATAACAAGGTATGGGAGAAGGAAATTCTAAGGTATGGAGTGAGCAGCTGCACACCTCAAGGGAGCAACATTCACATAAAACACCAAGAGATCAGTACCCCATAGAGTCGGGCAGATTGAAGGGGCTGGGTGGAAATCAGCAAAGGTGGAATCTGAACATCTCTTCCCTGGCTTCCCAGACGTAGTCTGTTCTGTATCTGAGGTGCCCTTCACATTGCTATTAGAGTTATCAACTTAAATACTAAAATATTAATAATTGTATCCATGCCCTGCTTTATATTATGCACTGGATCTCCATTACTCACAAAATAAAATCAAAATTTCTTACCATAGAACAAAGGCTGTTCAGGAATTAGCTCTTTGTCCATCAATCCAGCCACATCTCACATCACTCTGACCTCATGTGCTGGCCTTCTATCATTCCAACTCCTCCCCTGGTCTCAAGATTACCTGAAGACTCCCAAATGTGTCAGGCTATTTTCCACCCACATATATTCCCACTAAATGCTCTCTCTGCCTGTGTTATTCATCCACTCTTTGTCCTGGTGTCGAAGCTCATATATTTTTTTCAAGATTCGACTTTGACATTGAACATAACTTAAAAGTTGAACAAAGCTGGATAAAAACACTGGCTACACTACTTTAAAGATTTATCCTTGGACAATTAGTTAATTTCTCTGTTCCTTGTCCCCCAATCAATTGAAGATAAAAATACCTACTTATAGGATAGTTATGAGCATTGACCCAGAATGGGTGCTTAGTAAATATGTGTCCTCTCCCTTTCCCCCAGACAGATTGGATCATTCCTTCCTCTGGTCTATCACTAATTCTTTTAATTTAGAAATCATCTTACACTATCATGTGTATGGTTTGCACATCTGTCTTCCCTGCCCCAGTCGAAACATTTTTACGGAGAGAGTTATTATCTTATTCATCTCCAGCAAACCAAAAACAGGTCCAAGAGTACGTGAGGTGCTTGATAAATGTTTGAGGAAAAAAGAAGAAAAAGAAGGAGGAAAAAGCGACTTTTGTGAAGATGAATCAAACATGGCCTCCATCCAAGAAGACTTCTCAGTCTAGAGGGGAAGTTGGCCCACGTGCAACTCAATACAATACATGTCATGTTATGATAAATACCACACATATAAAGAAGCCTGGAGTCAGAGGGATTGGTTTAGACTGGGAAAGGGAAGGGCTTCATGGAAAAAGAAAAAAGTCATGGAGGGAGAATTCTGTCCTACTCGCTTAGGAAATATTCATAGCTCTGAAAGTCATTAGAACATAGTAAGGTGGGAAAGGAGGAAGAAAGAAATAGTTTCAACATACAAGAAATTTTCCTGTTGTAAAAGGGGCAAGATAGTCCCCAACCTCCAAATTGTTCTTTTGCATTTTTTTTTTTTAATTTCCACCATTGCCCTTTCTAGATTTACTTCTTTAAAATTCAGATCACCATAGCAAAAGTGGTATTTTAGGGGACTGTGGGTTACTGGTCTAAAATTGCTCATGATACCATTGCAGGCTGAGGTTGGGGCATAAAAGACATGGGGGGGATTAGGAGAGAAGAAGGGATTTCAGAGCCTGGTTAGAGAGCTGCGGTGAGCAGCATGAGGGAAGAGGGTGTGGAGAGGCACACTTTATAGTTCTGCACTGGATGGCAGGATGGAGAGAGCAGGGCTGAGATTTGTCCCCATGGGTCACTTTCACCCCATCCCTGAGGGACTGTCAACCAGTCACCAGGGCACTGTCACTCACACTTCCCCCTAACCCATCCTTGGGGGGCCCACGGGCCCCTACCACTTCCCACTTTTGTCACTCACATTTTTCTTTTTGTCTCTTGGGGAGTACTTTTAGGTTAAGTCCCTATTTCCCAATGGGGAAAACTCTTTCCCACTTTCTCTTCAGGCTAAAGGGACCTCCTGGACTTCTGCATCAACTCAACAAGTGCCTCTCCCAGTGTACTGTGCCTTGTGGAATAGACACGGTCCCTACCCTAGGCAAGGGCCCTGGGGTCTAGCTCAAGTCCCCATCAGTTAGGAAGATTATCACTTGCAGAAAGAAATCCTTCACACTCAGACTGAACACAGATATGCAAACAATAATTTCTGCAGGAAGACAAGACAGATTTGACCCACCCTACTTATCAAACAGCAGCTTGACACTGGCAATATGGAAGACAGTAAGATCTCTCAGCAAAGATAGCAAAGTGCTACTTGAAAAAGCATTTAGCCAGTAGACTCTCATTTATTCAAAGTCTTTCACTGTGATTAAAACCATGAACTCTGGATCCATGTGTCTGCATTCAATCCTATTTCAGCCACTTCCTAGCTATGCGACATTGTACAGAAGACTTTAACCTCTCTGCACCTCAGCTATGTCATTGGCAAGATGACGCATATGCTATCCACCTCATTGAATTGGTAGGAAGATAAAATAGATTATGTAAAGAGCATTACTTAGCATATAAGGCTCAAGTAGCAACAGTTATTACATTGTTGTCATTATTATTATTACTGTTAATCTCAGGTCTATTGTTTTCTAGAGTCTGGCTTGCAGTTGATGTGCTATGGCATTAACGTTGGAAAGAATGGCTATTCTCTCTTTACCCTGTCTTACATGCCCTTACCCTTTTTCCCTTCACAGAGACACCGTGGGGACTAATAAAATCATCCATTTAAATGTGCTCTTAACTCAGTTCCTAAGTATTCACTTCCCACTCCACCAGTGTTCATGGTTATGTGTGCTTATGCCAAGTTTCTTGAAGGTTTGCACATTCTCAAAGGCTAGGGAGGAAAATTGACATGGGAGACAGAGAGTTCATCTCTTCTGCCACCCTCGAGCTCAAATGGAAGTCTGGGGGTGCAGAGTCAGATGCTTAGAAGGACGATGCATGTAACATGACTCGGGAAGGGTCAGAAACTATGAGGAGGAGCGGGATGTGCAGCAAGGAATATTCTGCCCTACTTAAAGGCATTCAATCTGATTTTTAAAAATACTATGCTGCCCAAAGAAGTGCAGCTAGAAAGTGGATTCTGTCTTTGTGCTGGCCATTTGTAACCCTTTTTAGTACTGGTTCCAGTATGAAACCTAAAACTTGTGTTTTTAAACAGTGCTGGCCTCCCACAGCTTGTTACCTGCACTCTGGCCTCGGTCAGGTTCACCCGGCGGGCGAGGTCTTCTCGCACAAAAGCATCGGGGTAGTGTGTCCTCTCAAAGACGCGCTCCAAAGCCTGCAGCTGGCTGCTGTTGAAGGTTGTCCTGTTCCTCCGCTGCTTTCTCTTCTTCTTTTCCTCTGAGTTCAGCTGATCATCTAGTATAGGAGAAATTGATGAGAAGGAGCCGAATTCACTTTAACAGTCCTAGGTAACACCCGTTTTTATGGTGTATCTATAGTGAGATGTTGCTTCGTTTGCTCACATTCTTATCAAAGTACTGTAGCCAAACGCCACTTTGCATGTGCAAGGGAGGGCACCGGTGCTCGCAAGTTCGTATGCCAAGAATCCCTGGCAATTCTGATGCTTGGCTGTTGCTTCTATCAGGCCTGAACTGTCAGAGAGACATGACTTGCATGCTCCTTGAAGCCCTGTTTTGTCAAAGAAGGCTAAAGGTAAATCTCCATCTTGCCCATGTTCTCTGGACTTCTCCAGAGATGGGGGAAGAAGAGTTGATTTTTTTGTACCTGATTTGGTCTTAGACAATATTATGTTCTTTCATAAAGTTTCATGATCAAGTAGACCAACTGTCTCCTGGTTCCTTCTCCCCAACATAGACACACGACTGTAGAGTTATTGAGAAAAAACCATGTTCAAACGAATTAGAGAGATTTCTGCTTTACCATACATTCTCCTTGAAGCAGCAAGTAATTCCCAACAGTGTTCACTCGAGCCTCCATTCTGTTGCTAAGAGAGCCTTCAGGGACCTCTGCCTAGATCACAGCTAGTGCTACAACACTATCAACCAAAGTATACGTTAGCCAGGGACTCACTCCCTGAGAACCCCAAAACGGGCACAGTACCGAAAGATCCCTGAGTTTCACTCAAACTGAGTTCTAGGGCTCTGAGATTTTAGAGACCTTTGGAGAATCACAACCCTAAGTTTTTACCTGTCAAGATCCCCCTTGGTTTTCTCTGAGTTTGCCCCCTTAGAAAGCTAATCAGCTAGGTCATCCAGAGGAATTGGAGAGTCCTACACTCTTGTCCTCCAGGCCCTATGCAGCCCAGTCAGGACTGATGGATGTGTGAATCCTAGTGGAATATCAGCTGTGCTAACATCCCCATCAACCATCACCCTGCTGCCTGAGCCACCACAGAGCCTGTGCACCTCTCAGACTCGCAGATTTCCAAGGCCCCAGTCACGTGCTTGGTCTGATGAACTGGACTTGCATTTCCTATAGTTTCTCCCCAAAGAGGCTCAGCCCAAAGAAAATTACGATGAGTTGGACTGAGGATGGGGAGAAAGGAGAGCTTGGCCACTTGATCCACATTTAACAGAAAGTAGCTCTCAGTTGCTTTTTATAATGTATAAAGTCTCTTGGTCCTCTCTGATTATAAACACACAACACATTCAACTATTAGTATGAAATCATGATGTCCTACGAATAATGACATTTACCTGAGCCTTAGTATTATTCTTATTATAAATTGAAAGCATGGTCTAGATTGCATGTAGATTCAAAGAGTAGCTTAAATTTAGGAACTCCCATCCCAGATCTCTCAGTTGCTGATAACTGAGATATCTATATCTTTTTGCTTAGAGACTCCTTCTTCATCAATGCTGCCTCCAGGAATATCCTTGGAGTTTACAGTAGAGACTGCACATTTCCTCTTGATAACTAAAGCAACCAGATATAGTAAAGTGCTTTTTGAACTTGTTTCCAAGGAAAACATGAAACTTCTCTTGTCCTTAGAAGACTGTTTCTGTAGAAAAGAAAAAAATCATTTGATCTCAACCAGATTCCTCCAGCCAAGAAGTTGCTGACAACCATTCTCTCTGCTTCATAGTTGTGCTCAGTTGATAACTGCTTTGGTTTTTCACATTGGTGATGTCTTAACTAGGACTCCTGCTTTGCTGGGCACTTCTGTGACATCCACAGTAAGAATGTTAGATCAGCTGCATCTTGAAAATAGAACCAAATTAGTCATAATTTAGGTGCTCTAAGAAGGCCTAGAATATTCCAATCAATCCCACTATTTAGCTAGTAGCAAGGTTAGTTTATACTAATATCAACACTAGAATTCATACACCTAGGATCAAATATCTTTCAGTAATTGTCTTGCACTTGGATTCTCCTTTCCATTTAAATATTTGGAAGAATTGTTCTAATTCTTTTTTCCAAATTCTTTTGTCTACAGCACTGCACCTCAGGTCTCTCTAGGTCATCTGGGTCATTGTGACAGCATCATGATCAGAATTCCATGCCCCCATTAAACAGAAGTCTGCAAGAAAATCCTGAGCTTCCATACCTCCCCCAAACTGCAACCAATCAGACAGACCCTACGCTATGATTTTTCGTCATATGAAGGAAATCCCTTGTTAAGCCAATCCCATGATTTGTTTTCTTCCCTCAAAGAAATTTCTTTCTCAGGTATAACCACAAATTCTAAATCTTTTATGCTGTTTTGTAAGCCTGTTTCTTCTTGTACTGCTAAACCATGATCAAGAATATTTTATGTTTTGCTCTTAGTATTACAACCTGCTACATGATCTCAACAGTCCTTTGAAATCTTCCACTGTTCATTCAAATCCCACTGACTGTCCACCATAAACCACCAACTCCCCTGACATGGGAGTAAGGGAAATGGAGAATTATAGTTTATGACAAAGAATAAATAGCTATGATGATCTGAAACGATTCCAGCAAAAGTTTCCCAGTGAATGTTCTTGTTATTTTTAACAAATGAAAACACCAGGCCAGATCATGTTGAAGGTGAGAAAAGACACACAAATAACAGGGGTCCAGGGAGTCTGGCTCTGGCAAATGTCCTTCAAAGAGCAAGTATAATAGAAAGAGACGATGAGTGGGCAACAGAGGCAGCTCAAGCGGCAGCCCTTCTGCTCATCTGTCTTTGCTCACCAATCTCAAACTGTAGCTCCCTGTTTTCCCCCAAGAACGCAGAACAAGACCCAGCACAGTATCTTCAGCAGCACAAAAGGAAACATAAACATTGTAGAGGTTTACAAATACCTCTACATATCTGAACGACCTGTGGTAAACACATTTATCAGATTGTGTAGAGCAGTGTCTTTTTATCATTGCAAGAGGATTGTCTTTCTTGTAAAAACAACTGCAGTGAAGATTGATTTTGAAATATGCTGTCCAAGGATCCTGATGTCCAATAGGGCATTAATAGGCATCTCATTCTTTGAAATTCTGAAGTGAGTAGGATTTACCAAGCTGCAGAATGACCACAGGAGACATGGATGCATTTTTATCAAAATTATAATATTTCAAATTCAAAATGTTTATGGATTTTATAAATGTATTGATGATTGAGTAAACTCATGTATTTGCAGTTATTGGCACACTTTTAGTATTAATAAAAACAAGCAAAATGGCCCTATGAACAGATATAGCCTTGCTTGGAATCATGAGTCAATATATTAGCACCTAAAAAAATCCAAGAAATTGTCTAATCCAACCTTCTTACTTTACCAATGAATTAAATAAGACCTAGAAGAACAATGTGACTTGCCCAAAATCACAATGGAAGCCTGGGACTCCTAGCCATAGCTACAAGCCAGGACTCCTAATCCCATTCTACTCTTAAGTGAAAATGATTATACACACACTGTGCAAGAGAGAAACAATAAAGCATCAGAGACATAAGTGTTTACCTCCACCCAGGGAAAATATGTATGGGAAAGAAATATTTTTTCATACTAGCTGTTATAAAGAGGGTCTGAGAAAGAGGGTTGATGTGTATCACATGCTGTCATTCCTACCAGAGTAGCCATTAAAAAACGCAACCATTCGCATCTAGAATAGCTGTTCTGATCCAGGTGTTCTTGCATTCTCCTTTCCAGTGGCCTCCATAAGTCCTTGCTTCATCAATTAAATGTATGCAGGCCTATTTTAACATAGTAACACACACTCGTCTTCTATCTTCTCCTACAACCATATTGGCATTTCTCTTTCATTTTAGGACACATTTCAAAATTTCTTTGTTTCCTAAGACACATCTCAAATCTTACCTCCTCTATAAAACTTTGCTGATGGCTCTAATCCATATTGATCCCCCCATTTTCTAAATTCCTATACATATTTTAGTATATTAGCAAATGCTTTTTAAAAATTATGGTTCAATTCTTTCTACGTAATTATTTTGTCACTTTAATGCATTCACGTATTTCTATAGAAAAAAGATAGGGTCTCTTGATGAAATAAATGACAATAAAAGTTGAAAGAGTGAGAGTGGTGGTATGGTAATAAAAGCAGTCCCAGAACATTAGAACCTCACTGATTCATCCGAAGGTTTAAAAGGCTGAGTAATTTCTGAATTCCAATTATCGTTTTTAACATTGCATAGCAAATAATTAGGTTAGTACTATCTTTTGTTTTTGGAAATTTTTACCACAGAGGAGAAAAAAACAACAAAACAACCTTTTACCGTGCTTCCCTTTCAGATAGGTTAGTCATCAGATTCAGAGAAGGGAAAAGTTTTGTGGTCTGATTCCTTTGTAAATGCAGGAATTGGTCATTCGTTTTCACCCCTTGTGAGAAATGCAGCTCCAGGAGAAAGGAATGATTTAAACAAACAGGAACACACGAAAGCAAGAGATTCTAAAGAGAATGGTGTTTCCAGTGGATCAGGATCTTAGAACACATATATAGCACTTCTCAAGGAAAGAAGGCCATAAGCCCAAGGTAGTATGCCCACTGTGCATTCACATATGAGTTAAAGAGAACAATAGCCATGCCCTTGGCTCTAGCATGAAATTCACTGTGAACTCCTCATGTGGCTGCCAAAGCTGCACTAGAGGGAGGGTAGAGAAGAAAGCATGAAGTGCCATCCTCACGCATGGGGACCCCACAGCATGGGGTGATGCCCACTCACGTAGCCCTTGCTCTCCCCTTGCAGGCTTCCGTTAACTCCTCTTCTGCTCTGCACCCTGTGGGAGGAGCCTTGGAGATCCCATATCAATGGTCAGCCAAATGTAATTTAAAGGTACAGTAAAGACATATTTTAGGAATAAAATCTGAAGAAAAATGTGTTTCCTATGCCTCGGTCATATCCATTTGGGAAAAAATCTGATGCAAGAAGATAAAATGCCAGCTTCAGTAGCAGAAACCAACTACCACATCAAAGGCTGTCATCTGCCTTTTGGTTGAAAGCATGGCAGGCAAGCGGATCTGAAGTGCAGCCCACTGATCATTTTATGGGCATTGAAGAATGTTTTCAAAGGAACTTATATTGCACAACAGCTACTTACTTTAATGGGATTTGTGTGGTTCAGGCCCTGTAACCTTTGGAAAATTGAAAGGAAGTATAATTGCAAAAGCCACTAAAAACTGTTTAGCTTTTATTGCAAGGCCTATGAAAAGCAGCGAAATACAGCTGTGGCCTTCATTTGAGTTTCTTCGGTTACTCTGAGCTGTAACTGAAATTAAGACAGCATCCTTGTAATATGTGCCCTGATAGATGGCACATGGGTCGCTCCGCTGCGAAGACTGTTGCAACACAGACCGAGCTGAGTGCATCGCGATGAGCGAAGCCAAGTTTAGCAGCACACCGACTCCTTCTCCACAGCACAGTCCTCCAACGGGCTCCCGTCACGGGACCCCAGCAACTGTCAATGGTGATCAGGTCTCTGCTGAGACAAAGCCCAACTGTGCAGCCATTGTTCACTTCAAGGTGCATTATCACCTTATAGCTGTCAGACCCTGAACTCTGTAGAGTAGTCTTAGAGATGTGTATTTTTCCCTTTACTGTGGCCTTGGCATAGACTTGGTTTCTTTTTAGTCAGGTATGAGTTTACACCTTAGAAAACAGCACTGAACACCTGAAATGTAATGTGGGGAATGATATGTGTCCCTTGGAGGATAAAATGCTCTAAAGAGTGTGAAACAACATTATTTTGAATGGTTTTGATCAAAAAGATGAGCCAGTGCCTCTGTGTAAAGCTACGGTGGTTTTTTTTTTTTTTTTTTTTTTTTTTTCTGAGACAGAGTCTCACTGTGTTGCCTGGGCTAGAGTGCTGTGGCATCAGCCTGGCTCAGAGCAACCTCAAACTCCTGGGCTCAAGCGATCCTTCTGCCTCAGCCTCCCGAGTAGCTGGGACTACAGACATGTGCCACCATGCCCGGCTAATTTTTTTCTATACATATTTAGTTGGCCAATTAATTTCTTTCTATTATTAGTAGAAACGGGGTCTCGCTCTTGCTCAGGCTGCTTTTGAACTCCTGACCTTGAGCGATCCGCCCGCCTTGGCCTCCCACAGTTACAGGCATGAGCCACCGCGCCCGGCCTACAGTGGTTCTGTGTAGGCACAGCTCAAAGTTTAACTCTGTCGATGTAACCAACCCTCCTGTGAAATAGAAAACACTAAAGAAGATGGGGTACTGTAATGTGATTTGCACTACTTTTGACCACTTCATCTTATGTATTTCCTTTCACCTCTCTAGGACAAATACATTTCTACAAGAAGCCAAAAATGTTAACACAATTGAGATCACTTTATCTGCTTTAACTCTACTTTTTTTGGCATCCTTCAATGAATTAAGTAAAATGACTAAATTAGTGACTCATCTATAGAGAAATCGGAGGTAGCTTACATATCTGAAGTCAGAATTTTATGTCTTTATTAACAAGGAGAAACTCTGTTCAATAATTCTTTTCCTACAATAAGAATTCTAATGTATAACTATTTCATGTCTGCTTTAACTCTCTTGAGACATTTTTCCTGAAGGATTTCTGATCAGAACTCCTGCAGATATCCAGCACAAAGCAAGACTTCTCCTGCAGTCCCATGCTGGAATCCTACTTTCTTCGGAAGCTATGTTGATGATCTCCCCCATTTCCATGTGACTATGAGTCTGTTTTAGACTATAACTTTAGAGCACAATGTTTGTGTTTGTATTTAACTGAAGCTCTTATCAATGCTTGGTAAATACAAATTAATGATCAGACATGAAATAGTTATACATTAGAATTCTTACTGTAGGAAAAGAATTATTGAACAGAGTTTCTCCTCATTAATAAAGACATAAAATTCTGGCTTCAGATACGTAAGCTACCTCTGATTTCTCTATAGATGAGTCACTGATTTACTCATTTTACTTAATTTATTGAAGGATGCCAAAAAAAGTAAAAAATAGAATCATTTTTTAGGAGAACCAACTGACTGTAATTGGGGAGGGAACACAATTAAGTAGAGTAGAAAGTAAACCAGCTTAGAAATCAGAACAGCCTGTGTTCTCCCACAGAACCTGCCACTGGCTAGTTGTGTAGTCTTGGACAAGATGCTTGGCTTCTCTGAGCCTCAGTTTTCAAAACAATAAAATTAGAATAAGACTAACTGCATCCCAGGGTCAGCTGAGGATTTAATAAGCACATAAAAGGCACGTTGTCTGGCACATAGTAGGCATTTGGTAAGTGGTGTTGCTACTACCGCTGCTGTAAGTTCTCTTTGGAAATGGGCTAGTCAAAACCCTCGCTGCTCTTACTTTTTTCTTCTGCTCACTGTATTTAGCTATTCAGTAAGATTTCTATCTCGGAACAACTGGAGAGAAAGCCATTCAGATATGTTGATATAGCTTAGTCACTTTTGATGGAGAGCATAACTGAGAACTAGGAAGCTGGAAAAATGAATAAATGCTTTAAAAATCAGCAAGAACTGAGATTTGATGGTAGAATCAAAATTGCACAAGGAAATCATGCATAGATGCTTGTCCCAAAAGTTCTATTTTGGACACTTTTCTGCTATTAGTCAATTCTTGGCTTTATAACAAGCTGGTTTTCCTTCCTAAATTCAAATTTTGAAAAGAAACAAAGCAAGTGGATTGTAGCACTCGGACAGGTAAGCAATTGGTTCCTTTAACAAGTAAGCACACTAGAAATTAAGGGAAAAGACACGGGGTAAAAAAGAAGGGCAAGGGCTAAAGACAGGCTATGAAAATTCAATTATTTCCCAGCATTTGCTTTGGCTTAACTAATTTGGTTGCCACATGTCTAAAAAACAAAAGTTGGTTCACATTACTCAATATTTATTCAGTGACTTTTTATTTTTTAATGTCTGAGCACTTTGGTAAATTCCGAAAGGATAAAAAGAAACCAAAGAAGGCAAAGTTCTGGGAAAAGAGTGAGTTCTGACTGAGATTTTAAAAGCTTTCTAAACTTGCAATGTTCCAGGTGTGTGGTCCCCTTGGAAGTGCCTGGTATTTGACTAGGAATTTGACTAGGATTACAAACAGAGCTCTGGGTGAGGCACAGACTCTTGCCTCCTTCTGGTGAGGTTTTTTCCTTTGTAGTGAGACTGTTGTCACTTTGTTAAAGACACAACATCAATCTTGACGTTACCAGTAGAAACTGGTATCTTCATGTGAGGCAACCACCGCATGTCATTTTTCTAATGATTCCTTTGGGGGGAGAGGTTAGAATTTTTAATGTTCTAAAGAAAAATCTGGTAAAAACAGGTTTTTTTAAAAAAAAAAAAACACTACTGGAAGCAGACAGCAATGAAGGAGATGTATGTAATTAATGAGTAAGCTCAGCTCTCGGAAGGACAGAAGTAATGGAACAGGCTTCTCTGCTTGGATAAAAAGATAATTACCAGACATTTGAACTCCTGAGAATAGAAGCATGACTCGTATTTTCTTATAATTTTTTACCCTGAGTTAAAAAGACAAGATGCCTATAGCAGAGAAAGCCACAAGGAATTGAGAATTAGCTTTTCATCAGGACAAGAGTTAGAACCGAAGGTAATTCTGTAACACTATGTAGAGTAAATGAGGAGGTCTGAAGAGGAAATTAAAGTCCCTGTCAGTTGTTACTCTGGTCTTAGATACCAAATTAACACATTGACTGCCACACTAAAAACAAAATTTCCTTTGGGGCCATGGTGTTTTACTATGAAAATAAAATAAAAACTTCGCAAAAAAAAAGATCCTTTCTAATTCGATGAAAAATTTGTTATTTCTTATTGCTTTCTGTGCTTGGGTTATATGCAATTAAATTGTAAATATTAATTGTAACAATAAGAACATAAACAGATAAGATTTGCAGGAACCAACTGCAGGGTTTTGCCCCAGGGGACCACCCCTCACGTAACTTGTATGCTATGGCACGGCAGCGTGAGTTGCTTTTGTACCGCATGGCTCTCAAGGTAAAGAGACGTGTGTTACACACGCTTCACAAGGCCCTGAGCTCAAAACTAGCATGAGTTAAATACAACTCACATGGCAGTTGATGTGTTAATCTAAAGATGGAAACATTCTAAAATGGTCAACATAAAAACCTTGATATTTTTAAATACTGTTTAGGCAAAACAAAATTATCTTTATAGAATAGAAATTAAAATTTTTTTTTAAAGGACAAGAAAAACCAAAGTCCAAATAGTGACTTAAAGCTTGATATTTTTTTGAGGAAAATATGACTCTGTAACATCTCAGGATTTCAATTTTCTTATCTGTAAAATGGGTTGTTGTCTTAGTCAGCTCAGGCTGCCATAATAAAATACCGTAGGCTGTGTGGCTTAAACAACAGAAATGTATTTCTCACAGCTTTGGAGGGTGGAAGTCTCAGGACCTGGGTGCTGGCCCGTTTGGTTCAGGGTGAGGGCCCATTGCCTGGCCTGCACGCTGCTGCCTTCTTACTGTATCCTCACATGGCAGAGAGACAGAGAGTGCACACGTGCTTTCTGGTCTCTTCTTATAAGGCCACTAATTCCATCATGAGAACCCCACCTTCATGACCTCATCTAAACCTAATTACCTCCAAAGGCCTCACCTTTGAATAGTATCACATTGGGGATTGTGGGTTTTTAAATATGAATTTGAGGGGGATACAAACATTCAGTCCATGACAAGACCTTTAAGATACAAATGATAAACGTATTTTTAAATGATATAAGTTGTCATAGCCAGTTATATACATTTCCTTATATTTTGCTTTAAAATGTGTTATATATTAAGTGTTATGGAGAAATAGTAGAAATGGTTTTGGATTGGGAATGAGGAGGCTGGGCTTCTAATTCAGGGGGTTACTGACTGAGTCTGTGATGTCAGCCTGCAGGGTCCTAACAGGCATAATTATTTAGTTGGACTGTGTTACTAAGATCTCTTTCAAATCCAGACTTGTGGGGTTATAAGATTGTTTTTACATTTCCGATACCTACCCCAAAAGAAAATTATTCAATAATTACTTGTTTAAGGTGATAATTCAATTATGTTCTTTTGGTGGTGGGTGGGGAAGGAGGGAGTTTTTTGTTTTTTTAAGAAAAACTTAGGCTGCATTGTATACATCAGATGAGAGCCTAGGTGATTGATGTATTTCCCCATGCCCAAAGCACTCTTCAGACAGAATGCTCCAGATTGAAACCAATGTGAATCTTTAGAAGAAATTAGCTCCCCTATAACCACAGTCTAGAGAAAGAAGGAACTAACAGGTTTCTATCCTCTAAACTTGCTACAAGGAAATAAAAATAACTACATACTTCTTCTCTTTCCTCTGCCATCCTTGACTTCCTGACCATGGGTTGGGTGGCATTAGCCTTGCTGCAAACACTGTCTATAGCAACCACTTTAGGCTAATTTCAAAATTGGTGCCACGGACAACGGTCACACTCAAACTATCACCGTATTCATTCATTTGAATAAACATCTATTAAATACCTACTATGTGCCAGGCAAGGAGACGCTTTGAGCACAGAGACATGTTATTATGTAGTCTGCTCTTCAAGAGACTTTATAACAGATTTGGAGAAAGAAGTCACAAGCACTTGAAAAATAAAGCAACAGTAAAGAAAAGATATTCCAGCAGACTCGGTGGCCATCAGAGCTAGCAATGGACTAGGAAGGAGGACAGAGATACCAAAGTGTGTGCTAGGTCAGAAAACACAGCATGAGCTTCTTCCTGTCATACGTGAAGTTCAGCATCCCTTTCTCAGATAACCTATTACTTGTCACTCCATTCACATCACTCTAGTTGCACTGCTGATGGTGACAAAAACATACACTTGTCTTTCATTTATATTCTTCTTTGACCTTGTCTTTCTTTGCCTAATACACGTCCTAGGCCTTACCCCTATCCACTGACCTTTTATATGGATGGGGCTTCTTCTCCTTTTCCAAGTCACAGCATCCCTGACAGCTCTTTGCAGGGACCTTCTCTGATCAACAACCAGAAGTAGTCTTCTCATTACTCTCCATCCAGCATCTTAACCACCTGCGCTATAACACTTACAGCAATCTGTAATTATTATATGTATGTTGACTGTTTCACACTAGCATATAACTTTACAAGGGCAAGCCTTTTGTCTGACTTAACTGTGCTGTTCTAGCATCTGTCATTAGTGCCTGGCACATTTTAGGAACTTTTCTTATAATAACTGAATGAACAGGTTGAACTGTGCTTGATGAAAATGTCTTTTCTGTACACTCTGGTCAATTCACACTTAGCCACCAAACCTGACAGCTCTTTCAGAGATCAGTTTCTGTAATAAGGTCTTGACACACAAATTTTTCTGTGATAAAAGCTTATCACATCTCTGTAAGAGATGTAAATTCAAGGATCAATTGTTATCCGGGTCTTTCAAGCATTTCTTTGTGCATGACTTTGCATCAGTAATTATCCTCAATTAGAATGTAAACCTATAAGACAGGCGAACAGAGGGTGTAGAACACAGTCCTGTACTTCTTGGTAGCATTCAATAAATGTTTGACTTTGATCATGACGACACATGGAATTATTGACCATCTTGCTCCCAGCAAAGACAAAGGAAGTCTCAAAGACATGACCTGGTACAGTTATCTCTATGTTCTAAAAAACATGTTTAGCTTTAGGTTGTATTTTCTTCTAGTTAGTCATTTCTAGTCACTGTGTTTTTTGTTCCCTTTCAAAGGAGCTTGGGCAAAAGCCTGGCTAATTCACTCTCCAACATACAAGAACATTACTGCCTGTCAACCACACCTAAACCTTAATTATATGGTGATTTCCTCTCCAGGGATATGTAACTGTTTTAACAAGTAAGGAAGCTGATGCACTAAGGTCATATGAGAAAAAAAAAGTTAAATTTGGATAAAACACCCAAAAATCCATGTGGAATAATCTTATTCCATTGAATCATGTCCCCTGTTGTTGAACGGCCCTAATGAAGTCCTTGTTAATAGGTGATTCTGTCTGCTTGGAGTGGAAACCTATGAGTAATCTGTGTGTCACTGTGACTCATGTCATGGTCACCACTTCCAAATCTTCATCATCTGAAAGCTGGCGAGAAGGGCTCACACTGCTCAATTCATAACAGGAAGAAGCCAGGATGGAGGGAAGACCTAATAAAAAGGTTTATAGATTAAAAATAAAATGATAATTAGAAAAAGGAGGATAACCAAGGATAAGGACAATGACTCCTTCCTTAGTCACCAAGTGGGTCATTCTCTTCCTTGGCGTCTGTTTCCAATGTGCCTTCAACAACAATTACAAACATTCTTTCTCCCATACCTTTGGATCTTTTTTCAAATTTCTCCAATTTTAAAATGTTCCCAACTTATAAATAAATTACTATTAAGAAAGGACTTTGATAGTAATACACTGAACCGAGAGCAAAAACAAACTGGATAGCATAGTGTTTGATTTCACTACAAGACCATTCCCCAACCACTGATACAGCTTTCATTTGCTGGCTTTCTTATTTCTTCTCTACCCCTCTGCAATTCTGATTAATACGGCACAGGGTTTAATGATGCTGTTAACTTAATCAGAAGTCAGCACCTTTAAAATAAAGTATCTTAGGAATAAACTTGAAGATTTAATGAACTTAAGCAACTCTTACAGAAAACATATACTGATTGAGTGGACAGGAGAAAGGATTTTGGAAAATCAGATTTCCAAACCTGGCGTTTGCCACAAATCAATTAAAGAAAGTATGTGCATGGTACCTGATTTGGCCAAAAGTGAGGACATCCTAAGCTGCATTTTAAATTTTTCATCCAGCCAAAGAGAGAGTAATTTAAAAGAAACATTTCCCTTTCTTGCTATTTAGCTGTATTCTGCAGACCCCTGCTGGGCTCCTCCACTTTGTTCTGTTTGGTTATTTCTATACTAGGATTTTCTAGTAGTAGTGGTCACACACCTCCCTCGATAACATCTTTAAATGTCTTCCTTTACTACAGATCTCTTGGTCTGAGGGGGAAGCTCCTTGGCTAGAAGGATTATCACAATTTCCTTTCTTGGAGACTTTCAGTTTTAGGACGAGTCCCAGTCCTCCCAAGGCCAAGTGGCACTGAGCATTCCAGGCCACTCAGCCTAGGTAGTCACCAAATAATACCAGTATGGTATCATCTTGGCCTGAGAGAGCCCATTTTTTAATATCAAAGCTTATCTCTAAATAGTCATAGCCATAGACCAGATTTACACAATAGTAATTTTATGCCCTTTTCTACATTTTCAGCAATCCAATATTGGTAAAAGTTTTTCATAGAAATTTATGAGAAGACAACTTTATATAATGGGGTAGAGAAGAACTCCAATGGATTAGAAGTCAACCAGAGTTCTCACTCTGTGTCTGGCCCTAGAAAGGCATGTGATCTTAAGAATGTAACTTTGCCAATTTGGTTTCAATTTCTATTGCTGTCAAAAAGCGGCATGGTATTAGATTGTTTTTAATAACTCTTTCTGATTTTAAATTACAAATTCCTCTTCAAGTACTCGACCAATAGATAAATCTGTGCCCTCAAATAGGTATATAGTGAAGAATAATATATTGATTTACTAATTATCTCCAATTTTAGAATTTACAAATTTAAAAATGGATTAACTAGAGACTGTGTAATTCCATGGATACACATTTATGTGGTCACATCTGCAATGTATTTAATCCTTTAAATAACATTAGTGATTATCTTTGCAGATGCCAGGGTTATATCAACAATGCATGAATGCTTATTTTCTTTTAGATAATTTTTAGGTTTCTTTCTTTTCTTTTCTTTCTTTCTTTCTTTCTTTCTTTCTATTCTTTTAGAGACCAGGTGTAACTCTGTTGTCCAGTCTGGAGTGCAGTGGCACAATCATAGCTCACTACAGCCTTGAACTCCTGGGCTCAGGTAATCCCCC
>CAUYRT010101276.1:0-64649 GCA_963574885.1 Lepilemur ruficaudatus | reverse complement strand
TTAATTTCTTTCTTTCTATTTATAGTAGAGACGGGGTCTCATTCTTGCTCAGGCTGGTTTCGAACTCCTGACCTTGAGCGATCCGCCCGCCTCAGCCTCCCAGAGTGCTAGGATTACAGGCGTGAGCCACCGCGCCCGGCTATGGTGTGTCTACTTTTAGTTCTTTGAGGAATTCCCCTACTGTTTTCCATAGAGGTTGTACTAATGTACAGTCTCACCAACAGTGTAGAACATTCTTTTCTCTCTGCATCCATGCCAGCATCTATTGTTTTCGGACTTTTTAATAAAAGCCATTTTAATTAGGGTAGGTGATATCTCATTGTGGTTTTAATTTGCATTTCCCTGCTTATTAGTGATATTGAGCATTTTTTATATGTTTCTTAGCCATTTGTCTTTCTTCTTTTGAGGAAAAGAAGTCATTTTATAAAAAAAAAAAAGACACCTGCATTCAAATGTTTTTTGCTGCACAACTCATAATTGCAAATATGTGGAATTAACCCAAGTGCCCATCAATTTGAATTCATGAGTGAATTAATAAAATGTGGTATATGTACACCATGAAGTGCTACTCAGCCATGAAAAAGATGAATTAATACCTTTTGCAACAATCTGGTTGGAACTAGGGACCATTCTCCTAGGCGAAGTATTGCAAGAATGGAAAAACCAACACCACATGTACTCACTATCAAATTGGAATTAACTCATGAGCACACAAGTGAACGGGGGAAGTAAAACTCAGTGGAAAGGAGCCAGAGGAGAGTCGGGGAGGAAGGGAGGGAAATAAACCAACCTAACGGGTACTATGAACACTATTTGGGCGATAGGCACACCTATGGCCAGGACTCAAGCATCATACAAACAATCCATACAACATAAAACATTTGTACTCCCTTAATGTTTTGAAAATAAAATAAAAAACAAATTGTAAAGGAAAAAAAAAAAGGGTGAGAATTTCCCTTGCTTCCACTCCCAGACAGAGCTCTATGCTGTTTTCTCTTTCTTACAGGGAGGCTGGGTCAAGCCTGAAGAAAAAAATATTAATAATTTCAAGAGTATCATAAATTATTTAGTCAGCTGCCTATTTAAACCCTATTGGGGTGAGGCCTGAGAAGTGTGTTCCCACCTAATGAGGATCTTTGGGGTCTTGTACACCTCCTTTGTAATCTCTGTCTCCCTGAGGGCTCCCAGGGTCACACAATTTCTACAAATGTTGATTATGTGAAATAAACCCGTATTCCTAACACTGCGAGAGCTTCCAGATAGTCTAAGTGGAATGTGAAATCCCTACATTCACATGACAGAGTCTATTCCATTTGCCCTACACAGAGAATTTTCCAAATCAGTGCCTCAGTCGAGAACGAGATCTCAAACTCACTCTTAATGTTAGAGCTCAGAACTAACCTTATAATTTATTCCCTGAATTGGAAATCTTCTGTTTCAATGATATATCGAAAATGAAACAAAAGAGAAAAAAAGATTTAAATATATGAAAATACTATACTTTTTAGTGTATGTTGTTCCTCTAGAAAGTAAATGTCCTTGTAATCACATCATATCTGATAAGTGAAATTAAGAGGAATATTTGCTATGTCCACTTTGCACTGGGTTAAATTCTATAGCTGCTGCCATCCAGGGAAGGTCCTGAAATATTAAATAAGATATTAAAACTAATAGCTGACATCTGGTTTCTTAACCAATTATCTACTTATTTAATGTTGTGGTCTCTTCATTACACATGTTCATACAAGTTTCAGTTTTAATGATAATTTAAGGAGAAAAGAGTGTCACGTGCACAAAAATGTGTTTTCTCTGATTACCAATGTTCTGAAGTTATGTGAGCATTATTAGGGACCTGAATGTGTCTCCCCCTGAAAATTTGTTTTGCCAATTATCTAGTTATCTAACTGCAGTTGGGTCTCTAGTGAAAACTAAGTTACCTATTTCTATGCTCCATAGTCTTTGACAGTTGAAACCAACCAGAGTACATCATTAATTTTTTTTTCAGTAGGATCTTTCCTTTTTCACAAAGGCAGGATATTTTATGCTAATAGTACTCATATAAGACACTGTTTAATGCACCAAAAAGTTTTTTTAAGGTATGGTCCGTATCTCTTGTTTAGTCAGGCCTTTGACTGATAATCAATCGATGAGGTAAGGCATAAGAGGGATCCTGTACCCTAACCTTAGATAATTTTAACCTATAAATAGACCATTGGCTTGGGGCATTAAATCTAATTTACTTATTTCTGAATTTACTTGTGGAATATGTCATTTTGATTATTTTCTACATAGTCTAAAAGTTCAATTAATGATAAAGACCAAACATGATTTATCAAGTCTTTTTCTTTATCCTAAAGTTTTTAAAAAGCATTTTTGCCAAAAATGGAAATGATTAACCTCATCGTTCCATTATCCATCTATCCATGCATGTACACTCGCATGTATACATAACATAAAACATTACATTGTACCTACAGTGTACATGCTGTGGACCATGGTCTGGAAATATAATAGTGAGTAAGCACCTGCTCTCAAGTACCTACTCTCAAGATGCTTACAGTCTATACTTAGGAAATATCTGAGTAGCAGACATTATTTTTTTATTTTTTTTTTATTTCAGCATATTACGGGGTACAAATGTTTAGATTACATGTATTGCTCTTGCCCCACCCGAGTCAGAGCTTCAAGCATTGTCCATGTCCCAGATGGTGCGCACCACACTCATTAGGTGTGAATATAACCATTCTCTCCTCCCCCTCCCATCTGCCCGACGCCAAATGAATGTTATTACTATATATGCACTTAAGTGTTGGTGAGCTAATACCAATTTGATGGTGAGTACATGTAGTGCATGTTTTTACATTGTTGTGATACTTCACTTAGTAGAATGGGCTCCAGCTCTATCCAGGATAACACAAGAGGTGCTAGATCACCACTGATTTTTGTGGCTGAGTAGAACTCCATGGTATACATATGCCACATTTTATTAATCCACTTATGTATTGGTGGACACATGGGTTGTTTCCACATCTTTACAATTGTGAATTGTGCTGCTATAAACACTCTAGTGCAGATGTGTTTTTTTTTGGTAGAATGTCTTTTATTCTTTTGGGTAGAAGCCCAGTAATGAGATTGCTGGATCAAATGGTAGTTCTACTGATAGCTCTTTAAGGTGTCTCCATATTACTTTCCACAGAGGTTGTACTGGTTTGCAGTCCCACCGGCAGTGAATGAGTGTTCCTGTCTCTCCAAATCCATGCCAACATTTATTGTTTTGGGACTTTTTGATAAAGGCCATTCTCACTGGAGATAAGTGATATCTTATTGTGGTGTCTAACCTGCAGAAATTATTCCACAACATTGAGAAGGAAGGAATCCTCCCCAGCAGACATTATTTGATTGTCTTTTTAGAATGCAGTTATCTTTTCCTTTTTCTTAATACTGATTTGGAAAACTACAATGTCAGGGGGAGCTGATTTCAAAGTAACCACCACATTCTGTCTCTCTGGTTTAGTTGTGAGCATGGGAAGTAAGCTGGTTCAATCAGAGTAAATCTGTGGACTTTTGCTTGGAATTCAATTAATGGTGCTTTCTTTTCCATTACAATCCTCTATGAAAGGGGATTCATATTGAAAAAAAACAGATGAGACCCAGGTGACTTGTAGCCAATAATGGACCAGAGCTCTTAGTGTATTTGGTCACAATATATATGTGTCATGATGTCATCCAATAAAATGCACATTAGACTTTCTGGAACTTTATTTACTTTGTTAAAACACAGGGTTGTAGAATTTGCCTTATTTATTGGATTTGAAAAGAACTATGAATTAAAAACATAAAACTAAATTTCCACATGCATTCTTGTTAACTTGTTAATAAAATCTGGGGCAACAATTTGACATAAAATGGCTGATTAAAGCAGCACAGGAATTCATAACTTTAAGAATTATCAGAAAGATTTAATTAAAAATAAAAATTCCCTTTAATTCAATTGAGAGGTTTAACTACTTGGAAATAAAGCCAGAAATGAGAAAAGTAGGCAAAAGACCAAAGAAGCATGGGATAGGTAGTTGAGTGGGTGAGAACTATAATGAGACTCAGCAGTCATTTAGAATTAAAACACCTTTCACTGACTTTTTTTTTTTCTTGTGAAGAATAGTTCCCCTAATTCTATTATTTCTGATGATTACTACTGCTTTCAGGGCTAGAGTTACAACTCCATTTTACCAGATTGTCCCTGTTGCTAGAACATAGGAATTGGAATGGAACACCATTCTTCTTAGTGGAAATTGACATAATTTACCATGTGTTTGGTAAGCCCTTCATGGCTGTCGGGGACAGCGAGAGCAGCACTGATCACCCATCCTGAAGGAGGTTCTATGTGCAGACCAGCACTGGATTAATAATAATTAATAATAATCCAAAGCACCTAATAAGGCACTTGGACTGTGATCCCACTTATCTAATAAGGCACTTGCCCCTAATCTTTGGCCACAAATTTCCCTATAACAGTGGATTAAGGATAATAATGGAAGGCTGAGGAGTGAGGATCTCTTGAGCCCAGGAGTTCGAGACCAGCCTGGGCAACATAGTGAGATCCTGTCTCTACAAAAAATAAAAAATTAGCTGGGTGTGGTGGTGCATACCTGTAATCCCAGCTACTTGGGAGGCTGCAGCAGGAGAATCCCTTGAGCCCAGGAATTCAGGATTGCAGTGAGCTGAGGTGATGCCCCTGCGCTCTAGCCCAGGTAACAGCGTGAGACTCGGTCTCAGAAACAAATAAACAAACAAATGCACCCAAAACAAAAACAGACAAAACCTCCCAAAACCAATCAAACAAAAAAATAGGAATAGATAATAATGAATGTTGAGATTGAAGATGTCACCAGGGGGACTAAGTTTTGAGGGAATTTCTTTCTACTCTGAGGAGCTTGGACTTGATCCTATGGAAAATGGAGAACAAGTCAAGAATTTTAAACAGAAATAAATGATATGACTACATTTAAAATTTTTTTTTTGAAAAATTTCCTTCATTATTGAGTGGAGAATGGATTGGGGAAAGGATGGGGGATGTATTTGAGACAGGAAGGCCAGGTAGTTAGTGTTAAAGTGCAGGTAAAAGATAATGCAGACTTGGACCAAAACAGTAAGAGTGGGATCAGAGAGAGAGAACAGATTTAGACTCTTCAAGTAGTGTAATCAGCACTTGTTGGTGGGTGATTGAATAGGGTGGTTGAGGAGAGGTAGAATCCAGGACAATTGTTAGTTTTCTGACCTGGTCAAATGTAAGTGGTGGTGCATTTCGTAGAAATGGGAACACAGGAAAAAGAACAAAGAGTATGGATGAGGAGGGGAGGGATTGATTCAATTTCAGCCATATTGAATTTGAGATTATTGTGGATCCTGGAGCTAATTATGAGTAATTGGCAAGGGGATGCTTCTTTTGACTTTTGGGTCATGGTAACTAGGAAAATCATGATTATTTAAACAATTTTTAACAAACTTCTCTGAGACATTTGGTCTATAAAAGTTGCAAAGATTCAAAACAGATTCAATGGTTTTTTGCAAAGCCTTTGTATATAATAAACATGTTTCAAAATCAGAAAGAATTGGGAAGCTGGCAGGGATAATATTGATGTCAGATTGAACTGACATTGGTGTAGAATAAGAAAGAAACAAACAAACATTAAATCTACAGTTTCCCCTATGGTTTCTATATCAAAATTTTAAAAAAAGCAATCAATATTTAATTATTAACTATGATGAATCTTGCCTATTTTACCTTTCCACTCTGTTTAAAGAAGAATGTGAAAAGTGAACATTCTTAAACAAATAACAAAAATAACTATAGGGATGTGGAGATGGAATCTGCAACAACTTCTGAAGAAGTTAGAATCATCTACGATAGGTAAGATTATATAAAGCACAGAATTCTGAACTAAAACTGGGGTTGTCACTTACTGGCTCTGAGATTCTGATTATTTATACCAGCTTTTATTCAGTCATCCATCAAGCACGTATCAAGTATCTATTATATGCCAGGTTCTCGGAGTGCCAAGATGAATAAGGCATTCTGATATAAGTGAGGGGGGCAGACCTGCATACCATTATAATTCAGTGTGATGAATTTGATCAGAGCAGTCATTTAAACAACTGTGGAAAGAGGGCTCACCTCTTCCAGGGCCAAGAATGAGTTTGGAAGAATTTTTTGCTCGTACCAGAAACAGAAAGGAAACACTGAGGTTCATATTTTGTCCTTCAAACACCCAATTATAAAAATGTATGGAATAGTTTTATGCTTTTATTCTGGTCACGATAATTACTTCCTTCCTGGTGTCATGTGATGGTTAATTTTATCTGTCAACTAGACTGGGCTACAAGGTGCCCAGATATTTAGTTAAACATTATTCTGGGTGTGCCTGTAAGGATGTTTTATCTGATGAGAATAATGTGTATTTTATTTTTTTATTTTAATTTTTATTTCAATAGATTTAGGGGTGCAAGCAGTTTTTGGTTACATGGATGAATTGTATAGTGGTGAAGTCTGGGCTTTCAGTGCACCTGTCACCTGAATGAGACTAACATTTACATCAGTAGACTGAAGAAAGCAGATTTCCCTCCCTAATGCTGGTGGGCCTCATCCAAACAGGTGAAGCACTGAATGGAAAAAAAAGGCTGACCCTCCCCCAAATAAGATAGAATTTCTTCTGTCGCAGGGCCTTCAAACTGAGACATCAGCATTTTTCTTGCCTTTGACCTTGAACTGAACATCTTTTCTTCTTGGGTCTTGAGCCTGCCAGCCTTTAGACTAGAACTGCTATACTATTGGCCCTCCAGATTTTCAGGTTTTTGGACTCAAACAGTAATAAAGCCGTAATAGAAATATGAGTGGGCAATATTTCAATGGAAATATTGGTAGGATGGAAGCCTGATGTTTGCTCCCTAACTTCACAGGGGTGGGCCTGGCTTTGGCATCAATAAAAAGACTTGAATATGGAGGGAAGGAAGAAGGGAAGTGTACATTTTAAAATCAGTGTGCACAAGTGACTGATTGAATGATTTAATTTGGATGAACAAAGCTCCATCTACTTTATTTTGGGACAGGGATTTATAAAATAAGAATTTTTATCTACTTTTAAAATCACATAAGAAAACATTTGCAATATTTTTGCAAAGATGTTAATCAAAGCAGGGATAGATTGAAATCATCTAAATAGCTATGAAAATGATTGGTTAAATAAATAATTGTGGGACACTATGCAGTTATTAAAAATGATGTTAATCTCTAATTATGACTTCAGATGATGCTAAATTGGTCTACATGTGAAATTAACACTTAATAAATTATACTTGTTTTCCTGTTTGGAAAGGAACTGTCTTTGTGAAAACACAGACACAGGTAGAAGGAGAGAACTTGGTAGCATGAATAGAGAGAGCCGAAAAATCAAAAGACCTATTCCATCTGCTCTTCATGACAACCCTGGGGCAGAGGAGAGTGAGAGGATATAAGCGCCAGAGGGATGTTGTGAGGAAGGGATTGCTTGCGATTCAGGGCCAGTGCAAATTCCCCAGTAGGGGGCTTACCAAAAGACCCTTTGGGAACTTGGATGGCTGATGTTTGATTTAAATGTCGGTGCTGCTATGACATAAAAATTTTTGTCTCTTTACTAAATCTTTAGTAAAGTCCACTCTATTCCTGGATGCTTTGTGTAAGGTAGGCCTTTTTTGTGGAAATCAAATACGGAGCTGAATTTGAGATCAAATATAGAAGAAATGTAAAAGGCTGGAGCCTGCAGGCATACGAGCTCAGAGGAACAACTAAGGACTTTGGGGTTCATTCATAGAGTGTGGATTTAGGATTTTTAAGCTAATGTTATTTAGATATGAAGGGACAGACAAGGAGGCATTAGCTGGCACTATCAGACATATGATATATCTTATCCCAAATTGTACTTTTTGCACAAGTTTGAGGCTACACTCAAACATACACATACATTTACATGCACACACAAAGATTAAAACATTGTATACCAATATGTAAACATAGTTTGTTTCTGGGAGGTTGGGTTTAATTTTCTTCTTTATATATACGTCTCTTGAAATTTTTTTAACAATAAGCATTTATGGCTTTTCAAATCAGAAAACAAAGATATTTATGTTTTGAAAAAAAACACAAAACAATTTTGCTTTGCTTCTAGAATAAAATTTAATCACACAGAGGCTGAGCTTTGCAGATTTTTCCAAGAGTGGAGCATTATCATGGACCCACCTTATGCATTCTTTGTAAATTCTGCATGATATTTGATATGTTTTAGAAATGGTATGTATACTTTACACTTTTTCCCTTTTCTTTTCTCCTGTCGCTTTGTTTTAAACAGGTAAATTATAGCTTTGGAAGGTGTCATGAGGTGGACTGTATCATGGTCTTTCAAGCTGTGCTTTTGCTTACGGTGTCTGTCTCTTTTCCAGGATGTCCTTTTTCTCCTGCCTAATCTTTCCAAGTACACTCTGAATGTCACTTCCTTGCGGGCAAAGCTGTATCCAGCTCCAGGAGAACTTAGCTGCTTTGTCTCTGCCCTCATGGTGCCTTACATATACCTGAAATAAGGACCTTATCATATTATTGCATGCTTTTTCCTGTTTACAGCTGTTATTTTTTTTTTCCCCACTAGACAATTAATTCCACAAATTTCCATTACAGAGTTTGTGGAAAGACTCTTGGTGTGCCCAAGATTTCTGTGAATTCTCAAGGTTACTTCTGGCCCCAATTTTCTACCCATACAGAATTTGATGAAAGGTCACTATGACCCCTCACATGTGTTCTGAATTACACAGGACACAGAGCTATGTCTTCGCATCCCCTCTGCTTAGCACAGTGTCTGGCATAGAGGGGTTTTTCAATTTGTGTTGCATGGATAAATACTGGAGCCTACCCTTATTTAATTCAATCATAGCTATAAGGCTGTTCCATTGCATGAACCCACAAAACAGATTTAAAATAGGCTTTTAAATATAAGCAGTATAATCGTATCAACAACGAAAATTATTGATGCTTGAAATCATTCATATTTATTAAGAATGAATGTGTGTTATACCATTGCTCCAACATTGATATTTGCAAAATATTAACAATTTTTTGCTTCCTAATGTGATATTTACTTTGTAACACATTTAGGATTGTTTCATCTATATTAAGTTTAATTAAAAAATATTTGGGATCTTTTCTGTATCTGACTCCAAAAGAAAACTGCTCTGTCTTTCTACTACCATCTATTATTAATATGTTTTCTCTAATGCAGTATATCATATGTAACTAGTATTTTAGAATTATAGAGGAGCATCTGCTTCTGTTTTTTTTTTTTTTTGAGACAGTCTTGCTCTGTCGCCCTGGGTAGAATGCAATGGTGTCATCATAGTTCAGTGCAACTTCAAACTCCTGGGTTCAAGTGATCTTCCTGCCTCAGCCTCCCAGGTAGCTGGGACTACAGGCAAGCACCACTGAGCTCACTAATTTTTCTATTTTTAGTAGAGACAGGGTCTCACTCTTGCTCAGGCTAGTCTTGAACTCCTGACCTTGAGCAATCCTCCCACCTCGGCCTCCCTGAGTGCTAGGATTACAGGTGTGAGCTACTGCACCCACCCCTGCTTCTGTTTTAATGCCCTGATAAAAGAGTTGTAAAAATTGTTGCATAAGATTCCTTTCCTTAAAGGATCTGTTTCATTGCACCTGGAAACTATCCTAATTCTTAAATCCTTCGCCCACATGTTGTATCTAGTAGATGAAGTACATGACTTTTAATCAACTTTTTTTGTTAATTAGTAATAGAAAATATGCGGATTTATATTTTAAAAAAATGGTGTTAAAATTCCAGGATAAAGAGACAATGATATAAAATTCATTCATGTACTCATTATTTAACCTTTTAGAACATAGTGTTAATATTCATTTAATTACTCTTATAATGCAAAAGTAATCTGCCTACTGTTCACATGGCCATGTGACTTTATTCAAGGAGCCCTATCTTTTGGAAAGCCACTATCCATGTGATTGTCTCTGGATGCCCTTTTCACTCAGTGATAATCACTTTAAACAAGTTTATGGGGGCAGCTGGAAGGTTGCCCTTTTTCCATTAAGATACATATCCCAGTGGGAACAGAGAGCAGTGAAGGACGTAGCAATAAACTCCAGTTGGGTTATATTCAGTTTGTCACTTTTAGGTTGGGAATGAGGGGTCAGAGGTTAATTTCCTGTGTGTTTTTTTCCCCCTGAAAAACCTTAGTTTCATAGAATGTTAGAGCTGAAAGTGGACCTAGATATCATCTAGTTTGATAGCCATCATTTTGTGGATAAACAGAATTTTACAAATGCTAAACATGCAACCTCAGGGAAAAATAATGTCACCCTGGTGTTAAGAGCTACACAAGATTATCACAGACTGCCATGTCACTCTTTGTAGAGATATCATTGGTATGTTCCGGATTTTTTTAAAATAAATTATCAGGTTCACTTCTGGCCTCAATTCCTGCCAATACTGAGTTAGATAAAAGATCACGTTGAGATATCACATGTGTGCTACTGAATCACACAGGGCTTAATCATGCTTCTTAATTTCTGCACAAAACAGGACTCCTGCCATTCAGTTCAGCCCTGCTCTTTCCTTTCTTCCAAAATTCCTATTTAATTTAAAAACAGAATACTTTATTTCTTATACTTGTCTTCCTCCTCGAAAAGCTTTCTTTTTTGTTATAAACAAAGTTCCCTCATATTCCAGAAGGTGCCAACTCTATCTAGCATCTATCTATATAATCCTTCTATCATTTACCTGTATAATCTATCATCTGTCTATATCATCTACCTATTGAAATGAATTAATATAAACTGGGAAAATTGTCAGATTCAAAATGGAGGCACTTGTGTCAAACCCTGACAAAATGGAGCCAGGGAAAGCCATGAAGGCAGGGCTCTCATGCAGGATGTACCTGATAACAAAAACTATTATAATAAATTTCTCCTAACTGCTGCTTGCTACATGAGTCACACAAGGACAGCTAGCAGGACAAGGACATCTAGCTACTTGTACAAAAACACTTGCCTGATACACTGTCTCCACTAATGAACTGATGTCAATTCCTGTGATAAACCCCTGTAATCACTGTTCTCTTTGTTTCAAAACAACTTACACATACTCTTCCTTTTGCCTTTGAAAACTCCTCATTGCTTCAACCTTCTTGCATCTGCCCTTGGTCTGCCATGGCACACATATCCAGGATTAGAATCTCCCGATATTCTCAAATAAATTCAGTATCATTAGACAGCCTCTCTCTGTCTGTTGACAAAACCAATAAATAAACATACACGAAAATATAAATAATTTGATTTTAATAAATATTGTTGAATGGGTCTACACATAATGTTAGAACTAGCCCTTTTCATGTAGGGAACATTTATGTTACGTATGGACTGTTTACCCTTTTCTCCATCTGTGGTACTTGTCTGGTAAAACCCAAATTCTGGTTAAATCTCACTCTCTAGTCCTCTGTGCCTGCCGCTGAATGGCTGGAGAAAAGCACTCAACCATGCGGAGTGATTTCTCATTAATGCATGGCTATGCGAGCCCTGGGCACTACCCTCAGTTAGACTTCATTTCCCCATCATTTACTACCCTAGATAGATGGCTATTTCATACCTTCTCCTCTCTCCTCAAGCCTCCAATACTTTCTTCCCTCTTGTCCTCTCAAGCTAATCATTCTGCTTCCTATTTCACTGAAAAAACCGAGGAAAACCAAAGAGAAATTCCTCATCTCTATACCACCCAAACTACTAACCTATGTGCATCTGACTCATAAACTCTGCCATCTCTTGTTAATATGGATAAATGCACTATGCTTGCACCAAAAGCCAGCCCTTCTGTCAGGGTTCAGTCTGAAGTGTCGATTCTTGGCATGCTCATTGCCAAAGGATGACCAGACACACCAAAGTAAGGCAAGCACGGAAATGACGTTTATTGAGGAGAGAAAAATAGGATTATACAGCAAGAGCAAGATATAGGTTTACAGAGATTGATACATATGCCACAGATGATCACTGGGTCCACTGTCACAGCAGGAAAAGAGAGCTTGCTTATGGTCTGTGTTTCGTTTTATAGTGGCCAGATTGGGACCTCTCTGTGGCTCAGTTGTCCTCACCATGGGACCATTTTGATTGGACAGTTGGGAGTTGCATGACCTGAGTCTTAACTACGCATGCGGGTTGTTCTAGGTCAATTTCCAGACTCTGTGGTACTTATGCTGCTTGGCCTGTGGACTAGAGAGTCCTCTGCATTCTTTTGCAGCTGTTGTGCTAAGTTTCAACTGGCTGATTCATAGAGTATTCCCTCCGTCCCCAGGTGTGGCAGTAGCTCAGGGCAGAATTAGGGTGGGGCAGGACCACCCTTGTCCTTCTTCCCAGGTGGGGCAATTGCACCAAGGCAACAGCACCCACTTTCATCCCCAGGATACCCAGAATCCCTTGCTATCTACCTAACACTTTCACTTGTACACAGTTGTATCTCTAGTACGTGGTGCTATGCATGGTACATAACAGATACGCAATACTGGTAAATGACTGACAGTGTCACTCTTGCCTTAGTTGACATAAATACAAAGGCTGCCCAATGAGTAAAAGGCTAAACCTTAAGAATGTGGCCGCTGTGATCTCTATTTCACTGCACCGAGGCTTTTATGCTTTCTCTCTGCGTTCAGGTTGGATGTGGCTGCCATATACCTAAATCCTCTTTGGTTGTAACACAAGTTCCAAAGGCTGTACTAGAAGATGAGGATAGAACAGGTAAAATGGCAGTATCCCTGTTGTCCAAAAGTTTGCATTATAGTGAAGTGAAGCATTATTTAAATTCAAAATTTAGCTAGGATTTGACATATTCTAAGTCTCCTAGTTAGTTAGTTAGACAAACGGGTGGATATTTTCCCTTTCTACTTGTCTGACTGCCTTTTCTTACAATGTATTTATTTGGTTTGATTAGTATTTTTATCCAGTGTCTTTATTACCTACATCCCAACCACTGCAGCTGCATTCTCACTGTGCTTTATCCCACGATGTGTAATTAAGCTGCCCATTTTCCTGTAATTAAAAAGGTTAAAAAATTGATTATAATCATCACTCTCCAAGGAAAAGAAACAGGAATAAAATTATAGATGATAGTTTTTTTTTAAAGCAAATGTGTTTAATATATGTTTATCTCCAGCTGATTTCAGGACTTACAGAATAGGTTATATTACCCATTTCCAGGCTTTTAGGCAGAACTACCTGTTCAGATAGATAGTTATTTCCTTTAATAATTCTAAAAAAGAGAAATCATTTTCTCTTTCTCTTTTGATTTTATGTTTTATAAATTTACACCTTTATAAAATTCTTTTTTATATCTTACCTGGTTGTTTTCTATAGAAATTTAAGCTCACGTCTTCATAAAACATAAGTTTAACTTTGTTGATTTCATTCATCTGACTTCCTTTCTTTAGTCTAAATGATTTTATTTCTCTGAAACTTTCAAAAAAGAAAGTTTTAAAAAGAAAAGGGTTTTTTTTCCTCATCACTTTGTTATAAGCAGAACTATGAAATTGCAAAATATCACACTGTATATATTATAAAACAAAATTTTTTCTTGGGTCAGATGCAGCAAGTAAATGACCCAGGGTGGGGGGAGATTACAATGAATAGAACATTCTGCCCTGTATTAAAATTTTTGTAAGTATGTGAGAAATACAGATTTTAAACATGTAAGTGTAATCAAGAGAATGGACTTTTTAGTCAATATTTTGCTAAATTGTGAAATAATGATTCACCTCTTAAACTTTCAGTGTTGGGGAAAGGTAACACATACATATGAAAAATTATAAATTAACAGTGTTTGTGTACAGAATTGCGTTATGGTATATGGGAGACCTTCACAGGAAGAAAGGATTAGGGTGAGTTCGAGCAATCAGGAAAGGAATCACACCACAAATGAGAGTTTAGATCTAAAAGAAAGACTTGAAGATTTGCCTGAGGAGAAGAGACGAAGATGTCAGAGAGAAGGAAAATTCCTGAGTGAAGATAAGGAGCTCTGGTATAAACAAGCCATATGAAAATACATGGAATTTTGACGAATAACTTCTGAGAAGCACAGGGTTACTTCTGGAAAAAGAAATGTTTAGAACTTTAGATGGTTCCTCCCAAAACAATGCCTTTTCTGATTATTCCAGGAAGAAAATTGGTGTTTTCTGAGAACAAAACACTTGTCTAATTCTTTATGCTTACTTCATGCACTTAGGGCTCCTTTCTACCCATCTGTCTTCGCCCAGTCTTAGGTATTTTCTTCTAGATATAGTAATAATTATAACAATGATAGCATTTAGTATTATTTAATCTCTTACTATATGCTAGGAACTGTCCTAGGTGCATTTACACTATTAACTCAATTTCTTGCAAACATTGCTATTATCTCCATTTTACACATGAAGCAAGCAAGGCACAGAGAACATACACAAGAGGATACACATCATAGAGTTGTAATTGACAGACCCAAGATCTGATCCAGAGCTTGTTCTGGATCATTCTTATTTGGCACCTGTGTTCTGGACTTAGTCACTTAGCACTTTTGTTGAGCATCTACTAAGTGCTCGAAACTAGGGTGGGGAAGGTATACAAATATCAGATATGCCCGTAAAGAGCTTACAACCTATTGCTAAATTATAAGGGATGGATTTACAAGCTTCAGTTGTTGAGAAGAGAGATGATTAATGAGAGAAGGAAGGGACAAAGAGATCTGCATTGAGAGGAGAGAGAGGAATCCAAGGAGATGGAAGACAGCATTTAGGAGGGTACCAACGGGAGTGAATATACAGAGATGGTGTATTAGTTTCCTAGAGCTGCTGTAACAAAATGCCATCAATATTGTTGCTTAAAACTATAGAAATTTATTCTCTTACCAGTGTGGAAGTGAGAAGTCTGAAATCAAAGTGTGCTCCTTCTGAAGCTCCTTCTGAAGCTTCTAAGGAAGAATTCTTCCTGGCCTCTTCCTAGCTTCCGGTGGCTCTTGGCAATCCTTGGCATTCCTTGGCTTGTAGCTGCACCATTCCAGTTGGTCTCTGCCTTCACATGACATAGCTTTCTTTCCTGGGCTTCTATGTGTCCTCTCCTCTTTTTATAAGGACCCCCTAGTCATTGGATTTACAGCCCTCCCTAATCCAGTATGGCCTCATCTTAATTTAGCTAATTACATTTGCAAAGACCCTATTTCCAAATAAGGTCACATTCTGAGGTGGACATGAATGGAAGGACGGTAGGTCGCTATTCAACCCATTGCAGGTAGTAACAAGCGGAGTCTCGTGGAATGGTGCAGGTACCGTGCTCTTTGAGAAAAGGGAATAAATGGATCTTTGGATGGGGGGAAATGTGAGTTGTGCTTTAAGCCATAGGAGCTTGAAATGACCTTTTTTTTTTTTTTTTGAGGCACAGTCTCACTCTGTTGCCCGGGGTCGAGTGCCGTGGCATCAGCCTAGCTCACAGCAACCTCCAACTCCCCAGCTCAAGCAATCCTCCTGCTTCAGCCTCCTGAGCAGCTGGGACTACAGGCATGAGCCACCATGCCCGGCTAATTTTTTTCTATGTATTTTTAGTTGGCCAATTAATTTCTTTCTATTTTTAGTAGAGAGAGGGTCTCGCTCTTGCTCAGGCTGGTTTCGAACTCCCGACCTTGAGCGATCCACCTGCCTCGGCCTTCCAGAGTGCTAGGATTACAGGCGTGAGCCACCGTGCCCAGCCCTTGAAATGATATTTTTGCATATATTTGAGTAATAACATGAAACAGCTTTATTTCCTTAGAAGGATCATCCATTTCTAGGTGCTGTAAAGCATGAGGTCATTGCCATGCAAGAAATTAAGCAGGATATTCCTCTGTTGAAATGTACTTTCTTCTCTTTCATAAGTTTATAAGCTGCCACTGTTTTCTGTGCTGTTCTGTATCCACCTCCTGTTCCTCATGCTTAGTACAGTCCTAAAACAGCAAACATTTGAGTGTCTGTTCTGTACCTCACACTGGTCTCAGTCTTTATATTTAATCTTTACAACAACTGGATGAAATCTGTCCTATAACCTTTTTATAGGTGAGGAAAATGAGGTGATTTTTGTTTCAATGTTGCATTTTAATGAAAATGAAATACTCTAGGAATATTTTCCCTCATAATTAGTAATGCAAATTTTAGTTAAAATGTAACCTCATGTTGTTGTGCTATAAAAACAATAATCAGATGAATAATTGCCTCTTATATTAAATAAGTTCTCACATGCTCAGAAAACACTCTTCCTGGAAATGGGATGGTTTCTTTCAGTTTGATTGCAAGATAAGACAAAATTCAATTTCATAAAATGCTAGAGTTTAAAAATATATATTGTAGAATCAAGGATATCTGACACATCTAATTTTTCAATTCATGCATTTCTTTTGATGACATAAATTTACAGGGAGCTTAAACTTCTGGCTCTCACATCCATATATATTTAGAAAGTGTTACCTTTTGAACAGCTATTTAAAGCTTCTATTTCTCAAAATCCTGTGTGAGGAATTCTAGAGGTGTGACCAAGAACATGAATACTGGAGTTAGTTACCTCATTTCCCACCTTAGCTTATTACAGGAATGTGGGAAAGTTGCTTAAACTTTCTGAGACTCTGTATCTTCATCTGTAAATGAAAACAGGGATTAACATGGCACTATTTTAAAAATTAAATAAAACTATATATATTTTCCTGTAACAGTGCTAAATTTATTAACCAAAATTCAGTAACTAATAAAGAACACACATTTACTTCATTATTGATGAAATTATTCTTAATGTCTCTTTTCAAATACTTGAGTTTATTGCTTCAATTTCAGAAGTTTGTAGATGTATTTTAGTTTACCTTCTTTCAAGTCACAAAATTAAATGTAAAACTTAAGCTTCAAATGGAGACATTCTAGTGTAAGGAAATATGAAAAATTTAATTCATATGATTGTTAAATTTCTTATAACATATGAATAATTATTTTTCTGGATTGCTAGTGAAGCTTTTAAAATAGTGCACATTATAGTTTGATGCACTCAAATGATTTGGCTTTCTAAAATTCTTTGAAAAATTGTCAATATTATTTCTAGACTGGAATAATCTTCATTTTAGGCAGTTTTTAAACTCTTGCAGAGCTATCAGCTGACAATTATCCTATGATTTCCTAAATCCCAAGATAATTTATTGTCTTTTGGTGTTTGTAATATTTATTCATAATTTTTAAAAATAAGATTTAGCCACTTTTATAAATAGTAATTTTTATATATAATGAGTCTCACCTGTTATAGAATATCGAACTATTATGTACAAATGTACATCCTCTGTCCACTTCAAAATTTCCTTCTGTTTACCACAAATATGAATATTATAAATAAAACAATACTATTTATGCTTTCTATGCCTTTGCAGAAAGGTGACTAATTCATAATTGGATGCCTTAAATACCACCTATCCCAAGATGACTTATTTCCCAAGTGATTGATTTAGTTCTCAGAAAGCAGAGGAAGTAAAACTCTATTAGGGGATTTATTTTTATTTCTCTCATAAAGCAAGATGAAACCTGTGGACATATCTTGGTTCAAAAAGTTCAAGCCATTTACAGATGCCAAAAATCAATAGGGATAAGTATTCATTTAAATATTTATTTGGCTAATGATTTTTAAGTTCTATCAGGGTTTGGGCTTATAGGGCTATTTACAAAATTATCTACTTCTACATAAGCAAAGTAATAAACTCAATTTAGGCTATGAAAATGTCATATATAGTTTAAATTTTGAAGTGTCCATAGATCTCCATCCTCATGTTACCAAGTGTTATTTCAATTTGACATCTCACTTATAGGAAAAAGACTGGGTAAATTATTTTTTAAAGATTAATATAGAAAAATCAGTTGCTTTACTCTCATTTTATTTTTTAAAATTTCTCAGATTATAGATATTATAATTTATTTTTCATATTTGTTTAGGTTCGTTCAGTGATATAAGTATTGACTGACATTTTAAGTCAATAAATGCTTTAAATGAACAAAACCCTAAACTGCAAATGATTAGATTTTAAGTTGTTTATTTAAACATTTGATATATTTATAATAGGAAAATTGATTATTTAAAAAATAAACCTGCTAACTTCTGCTTTCTAAGGGGTGGTGTTGTCAGTCATATCAGTGGAGGCATGAAATCACTATACATTTCCTTTATTCCTGCAAACATTCATAAGAAGTGAACGAGTGAGCACAATTTATTAATATGACTTCAGATATGCAAAGGATATTGCTCTGCTGAATTGGGTCCAGTGGCTGGCAATAGCTGATTTATTCTGTGTGAGAAGATAAGAGATATTTTTTTTTCTTCTGCCAGGGTGGGCACACAGAAAAGCAGATAAGGGAAGGGGAGAGAATAGACAGTAGAAAGGAGGCAGAGTCACAGGATGGGGTGTGTGAAGCGCTCTTAGGAATAAGAATCTAACATTGAATTTTAAATTTTTTGGCACTTTAAAGTATAATTTCTCCCTCTCTTCAAGCTTTTATTAAAGTCTGCAGCACCAAAAGTCTTGTGTGTGTGTGTGTGTGTGTGTGTGTGTGTGTTTAAATCCAGCAGAAGGGTCAGAGGTGAAGCCATAGTTACTATTTAAATTTAACATTAGTTTCCTCAATCATTTTTAGTAATTAGAATTAAAATATTCTTATCATATTTTATCTCTTACATTTTGAAATAAGCCTTAATTTTACAGTACTCTCAAATAGAACACGGTGATCTTACACCATTTTCAAGTGACACAAGGGTCATTTTAAGTCTCCAAGGAATGCATGGCAATGGCGATGTCCCTGTATCTGGTGATCAGCACCCTGCATGGTGGCGTATGTCAAAGCTGAGGGTGGTGTTAACAGCTCTTAGTGCACATTTACACAGCACCATAATAACAGGAAAACACAAACCATTGGCAGTTCACAGACTGAGTTTATGTCACCAACTGGTATATGGTGTGCAGTATTATTACCCTGTGTCATAGACTATAGAAGCCAGGCATCATTTGCGTATAGTGGCTGTGCAACCATCTGACACCCCATCAAGCATTTGAAAAGAAGATTTCAAGTAATATTAATGGTATTAATTGATAATACTAGGTTGCACAAACTCTTTTTTTTTTTGGTTTGGTTTTTACTGTATTAACCAACAATTGTAATCTCTTGACACTGGGGCTTAGTTGAAGTGAGGTCAATATGTGTCCTTCATATAACATGGCACAGAGCTCATCTCAATTGCTACAGTGTAGTGAAGTTATAATGGGATTATTCTTTCTCATGCAGAATCCCTGAAATTCTATTCCATTTCAAAATGCAAGTCTCAAGAGATTACAGTTAAAGACTATGTTATTGACCTAATTTCTCTGATGGCTTAAATGCATTCATGTTTTCATCTGCAGAATTTTATGCTTCTAATTGTATGCTCATGTGACATGCCCAATATCCTAGTTCATGACACCTCAGCTCTACCCAGTCCCATTAGATGACCCAGTGGGATGTATGAATAATTAGAAAATTAGTTATGTGAATATCTGCATGTACATATATGTGCACATATTTAAAATTGAGTAAACATAAATGTCGGCTTTAATTTATGCTATATTGAATAAATTCATGATAGGTTAGTTTTTTTTTTTTTTTTTTTTGAGACAGAGTCACTTTGTTGCCTGGGCTAGAGTGCCGTGGCGTCAGCTTAGCTCACAGCAAAATTCATGATAGGTTAGTTTTTTGCTATTAAAATGTGTCACACTATATCATGGTTTCAGATAATTGACAATAGTTTTAGGATTTTTGTGAGAAGAGAAAACAGACAGAAATACTTTAGAATAAAGCACCTAAGTTTGCTATAGCATTTCGTGTCTGTATACTCTTATAGGTAGGGATTCACACTACCTACAGTACAGTAATTTATTTCCATTTTTTATTAATCAAATTCCTATGCTTATGATGTAAAAGATATATTGTATTTACTATTTCTGAAGCTAAAGGTCTTTTTTCCTGTTTATTAAGGTAACTGGAACTTTTGTTGATAATAAGATTGTATTAGTTTAAATCTATTTATTATTATAATTTAGTTTTAGATATAGATGACTAGGAAGAATTATAATCTGTTAAGAGAAGGATATATTTATGTTGTGATGTATTAAAATGAACACTGATATTAGCTCAATAAGAATTTTTACAAATGCTATTATATTTAGTGTCAAATCTATGCACTCGTACATTCATCAAGAAGGCTCACCATGGAAAGACGCGTGGAGAAGCAACATTAGTACCCTTGTCTCCTGAGAACCATTCTTTGCCCCAGACACTCAATTCCTGATGTTTCATTGCTGTCTCTTCTTTCAAATATGTGAGCTGGAAAACGGCACAAGTGAGCTAGATCAGTATTGTTCAGAAAGAAATAGCTATTTATCATTCAGTTAATATGACGTAAATATATTACAAAATGAAGTAGAGCGCATTTCTATAATTCCTGGAATTTTTATTAGGGTGTTTTTTGATCAGTGTAGTCCTAGATGGTTGGCAAGCACATTTCTATGTGTCCAGTGGGAATCAGGGAAATCTAATTTCTCACTTTCCCACCTTCCCTTGTGATTAAGAGCCACTGTGGGACATGGTTACAGATGTGAATAGAGGTATTCTGGAAAAGATTTTACTGGTGATGCCCCTTCCTTGTTCTCGTTTTTGACACTGATGTAATGTTTGGTACTTTGGGAGCCATTTTGTGAACTTGAGGGAAAGGCCCAGAGCACTGGGCATCAGCCCCAGCAGCCACTTCCCTCTGCCTGTGTGGTCCAGTATCGTAGTCACCAGTAACATCTGGCTAAGGAGCACTTGAAGTGTGGCTGGTCGGAATTGAGATGTGCTGGAGGTATAAAATGCATACCAAGTTTTAAAGACTTAGTATAAAAAAAAGGAAGAAAATTATTTCATATTTTAAATATTGATTGCATGTTGAAATGCTGATATGTTGGCTATATTGGGTTAAATAAAATGCATTATTAAAATCAATTTTACCTTTTAATGTAGCTAGTAGAATATTTTCTACATATGGCCTGCACTTGTTTTTCACATTGTATTTCTATTGTACAGCACTTCTCTAGCTTTCTTTTCATGTGAAAGAGATACGTTTAGGCCAATAAAGTTTGGGCTGACAGTTACTTACGGCTGAAAGCTTTCCTTACTGCTACCAAATGTCATTTTCCAATCACTGAATAAGAGGATTGTGGAGGTCGTTGACTCTTTCCTATACAAGTATGGATGTAGTTTTGATCAAACCTCTGTACAGGCTTTAACACTTTTGTGCTCAACCAATACTACCTTCTGGTTATTACTTTTAAACAAATATATATTTTAAACAGTAAAATGAGACAGACCTGAATACACATCCAGGCTCAACTCCTTATTTTCCTTGGACATTAAGCAAGTTATTTAACCTTCCTGAGTTTCTGTTTCCCTAGTTTTAAAACAAACAAGGTAATGCCTGACTTGTAAGATTGTGTAGGAATTAAGGGATGCAATGATATATAGTCATCTGGTACATAGTTTTGCCTAAAGTATAGCAGCTCTTTTTATGAAAGGTAAATCTCAGGGTCTCTAGCATCATTTGAATCAGTAAAGGAGTGGGAAGAGAGGAAGTTGTTAAGAAGACGTGTAGTTGGGCCGGGCGCGGTGGCTCACATCTGTAATCCTAGCACTCTGGGAGGCCGAGGCGGGCGGATTGCTCAAGGTCAGGAGTTCAAAAACGGCCTGAGCAAGAGCGAGACCCCATCTCTACTAATAATGGAAACAAATTAATTGGCCAACTAAATATATACAGAAAAAATTAGCCGGGCATGGTGGTACATGCCTGTAGTCCCAGCTACTGGGGAGGCTGAGGCAGAAGGATCGCTTGAGCCCAGGAGTTTGAGGTTGCTGTGGGCCAGGCTGATGCCACGGCACTATAGCCCAGGCAACACAGTGAGACTCTGTCTCAAAAAAAAAAAAAAAGAAAAGAGAATGTGTAGTTGGTTGTTGTATAGAGTGGTAAAAGCCCAATGTAAAAGTCCGGAAGGGCTCTGGATGGGAGACAGGGCTTGATCCTCCACCCTGGGGTGCCTGCCAGAAGCCCCTCTGCTAGCCTGGGCTGCTGCCCTTTCCATTTTTTCTTCCCAAGACCAAAGAAGATTAGGATACAGGGTAAATAAAATTTTGGAATAGCAGGGAAGCATCAGTCAGGAAAGGAAAAGCAGTGTGATGATGAACATACAGAAAATGAACTTGTTTCACTTAGGGAATCTGTATACTTTGATTTTTTTCCCCTAAAGTTTGTGCTGGCAGAAGTGTTTAGGAAGATAATTTTGCCATTATCTTACATATATTTTTTTTTAAAAAAGGAAAATAAGAGCAGTAAGACCACAATAGTAGGTCGTATTGATGCTGATGTGGGAGAGATGTGAGCTTCTGGCAGGCACTCTTGGAAGTAAGGGGAATCCATGGAAATATACTCATAGTCATATACATGAGGTCTCCTCACCCCACCACATATTCTACACGTGACCCCAAAAAACAACCAAATGGGTAGCAGTAACGTTGCTGAGGTACATGATTTAATAAGAGAGTCAGTGATGTTGCAGTCAATATTTCAAATGGGACATTCTAAGAAGAGCACAATCGGGAGAGGGAAGGGTTTAAAATGGATTAAAATTTAAACAATTCCCAATGAAATGGAAATGTTCTGGGAATGGTGCCAGGGAGTATTGTTGAATTAGTTTTAATATAAGCATTCTAAATTTAACCAGCTGGAATTATTTGCCATTTTTTTCCCAAAATTATATATGTGGATGTATTGTATGGATATTTAAAACACAATACTTATTATTTAAAAAAAAAAATCAAGCCCTGTTCTTGGTGGCTGAGGTGCCAGAGTAAGTATATGGAATGTTCAGAATACGGAGTCACTGAATTTTAAGATGAAATGGAACCTTAGAAGTCAGTGAGTACAATTCTGTTTCTCACTGGTAAGGAAATGAATCTGAGGAAACCGAAGCTTATAATCAGGAAGCAAGTAGCTGATAAAAAGCGGAAGCAAGCTTTGCTCATGCCCGAGTGAAAGCCTCTTTCAGGACACCCGGCTGCCTTCCCAATAATCGCTGTGATAGGCTGCCATGGACCTGCTCTCTCGACAAAGAAGCCCTTCTGTTAACCTTACTGGGTAACAGATGTGCCTTTAAAAGAGGCCTAGAAGTAAAGGCTTAATCTAAAGTAGTGATAACCATGGAAGACACCAAAAGCATTGTCACAGGCTGGAGAAGTAGCTTGGCATTATCTTCAGCATAGGGCTTGTCTCTATGGAAATAGACTGAAGGCTGTACAAGTGTCAAGTCCGCTGCCTGTGCTGTCTTGGTGAAAGTCTGATTGATGTCGAACAGATAAAAATAGTCCATTACCCAGGCTCTTGAGAGTTGTCTCCTCATAGTGGCTTTATAATAATAATAATAACGATAAAAAGATACTACCGTGTAAGGGAAAAAGCATTTGTATAGGCAATGGGTTGCTTAGGCCAAACTAAGATAACTGCTGGAGTGTTTTTTCCTGCCCAGCTCTCACGCAAGCCAACCTCCTGGGGAGGCATGAGTCAGCACACTTATGTAACCAAGGTGTATCTCCTATGTGAACCCATGTGGTCACGCTTTCGCTTGGCATGTTGCCACTATTGTTCTGAGCCGTATATAAACATTCGTCATGTTTTCCCTGCACCGCTGCATCCCCCCCTCACCATCCCCCCGCAACAATAAAGAGCATGTCTCATCTGCCCTCTGCCGATGCCTCTTCTTGCAATTTCCGAAGCAGGCTCCAGTGCACTCGCTAACCACAGAGCCCCCTCCTCACAAACCTCACCCTCCTTTTACGTAAAGAAAAGTTGAATTGCAAAATAAAATTACAACAAGAACACAATGTATGTTAGCTCCAGGTAAAACATTCCACATGTCTGGCTGGCAGTCCTGGCTTCTCAAACACTCCTTTCAGCCCATTTCACAGTCACCCCTAAGTCTGGCTAGTGCCTGTCCTCCAGACTGCAGCCAGGAAAGGAAACCGAAGGCAGCTGCTGAGATCTCAGTCCACCCATGGGCTTACTTTACAGAAAGGTTGTGAAGTCCTGCTTTACAAGTGCTGGGAGCTGCGTTGCCTGCACCCGCGGACGGCTCTGGGGGTTGAATCACTCTCATGGTGAGGAGTAGGATGGCAGAGAGCTCTTGCTGCTGGCAGTGCCCAGAACAGGGAACAATCGACTTTGGTTGCTGTGCAAAAGCTAGCAGTGGAAGCACTGGGGAAAAGGCGCAAACTGTTAAAGGACATTAGAGTAGCAGGGTATAAAACAGAGGAACTATTGCCTTATCTAAACACCAAGTCAACCATTGAAAGCCTAGCAAAATATAGGAGGACGCAGGGAACAGGAGTATAAATTACAGACTCATTTCTAATCTCAGGAAACCAGATCCTCTTCTAATCTGGAAAACTAAGAAACTAAGCCTTCTTCCCTGACCACCAGAACGGATTGTTTACAGGGACTCAAGTCGTCTGTTTGTGTGTGTTTGTGTGTGTGTGTGTGAGAGAGAGAGAGAGAATGTATATACAAATGCTTGAATGTAAGAATGTGTGTACAAATTTGTGTGCACGTGTGAGTGTACGTGTGTACAAGTTTGTGTGTGTATGTGTATATATGAGTGTGTGTGAGTGTATGTGTGTACCAGGGAAGAGGGCTCAGAAGGCAAAAGGGCTTGCTTTCCTCAGCCAGTGCCCATGCTGAATAGATGTGCTGAGACATTCCAAAGCAGCTTTTGTTTAAAAATAGAAGATGTGGAGAAAGAAGCCAAGATAAGAAAAAAGGTAGTGGTGAGGTCCTGTGATCATAGTTATAGATAATGAGATTTCCATCTGCCTGTATGATTTTGTTGTTTTTTTTCTTCCCACCCTTGGGGATAGGGATGGCCTTTAGGTTGTTTCTGTATGTCCAATGGTACCTAATGCAATGTTTTGTGTTGCAAGTATGTGATCAAATAGATAAAAATTACTCCTTCTATTTCAGTGCTCTCATATTCCTAAAGTTCACAGTAACAGGACCTGGTGTCGGCCTTTTATTTCACCTATTGGTCTGGTCTCTGGGTAGGCCTTTTCAATGTGGAAACTGAAGTCTCTCAGCTCTGGGAAATTTTTTGAATCATCTTTTTTAATCTCAATTTCTCCATTTATTTTTTTGTTGTTGTTTTCTCTTTCTGGAGCTCTTACTATTTATGGAATTCTCCATATTGCTGTTTAATTATTTATATCTCTTTTTCCTTATTTCATCTTTCTCCCTGAATTTTCTGAGGGATTAAACTTTATCTTTATGAGTACTTTTGAATTTATTGTTTCTGACATACTATGTTTTTCTTTATGAGAGTGTTTTCAAAATTTAGTTCTATTTATTTTTTCTTTTATTTTAGAAATTGTCTCTTTGATCTCTGGTATTAAGTATAGTTTATTTAAGTTTTCTCTGCTTCCTGCTTTGTCCCCAATTCCCTCTTTTCTTTCATTTGTTAAAGGCTTTCCCCTAACAGCAGGTGATTTTTAGCAGTCTGCTAATATATGAGAATCAGACAGTGAAAAGCTAATTAGAAACTGTTTACGTGTTTGTGGCTATGTGTGTGTTTGAATGTGTGTGTTGTTCCATGATAATTTATTGAGTAATGTGCTTCAGCGTAGTGTACTCAGCCTGAACTGTTTCACTGAACTATTAATATTTCATTATCAGAAGGTTTTGATTTTTTCTTTTGAGATAGTCTGTTTCCTCAGAGAGGAATCCTTTAGCATTCTGTCTTAGGTGCAGTCATCTGGCTTTCACTGTTCTCAGTGCAAAGTGGGAGAAACAGGTTTGGGAGTCATCCCTTCACGTGTAGACTTTCTCTTAATCACTGGCTTTCAGTGTGGCATCCCACCCTCAGCTCTCCCCAGAGTCCCGGGTATCTGCTTAAGCTTCTCCAGAGGATACATCTCTTGACTTTGATGGTGGAAGAAAATCAGTCACCCAGCTGCAGGTGAGGGATGGGGCAGCCTGGTGGGGAGCACCCTTCCTTCCTTTCCTTGACAGCTACCCAGTGCTCCAATTCCTGGGGTCAATCAGCAGGCGTCTGAGACTGCCTCCGCTGCAGTTTTTGGTTTCTCTTTCTCCTTTTCTGGTGTGCTAAATCAATCATGACTATAATTTCAGATTTCAAAATTTTTCCAGTTGTCTTTTCTTCAATTCTGTTTTCTTTGAGGGTACCACTCCTTTGCTATACCTGTAAAATTTTATAACTGCCCGTTTGGTAAAGTATGTTTAGGAAACAAATAAATGTGTCTTCAATCAGCCATGTATTAGTGGAATAGATTCCCAAAATATAAAGTCTGGGTCAAATGCATGAATATATTTAAAACTGTTGATTCATTTAGGTATTTTTCAAAATTCTCACTTATTTTGTTAATAAAATTTTTACTTTATTTATGAAATTAAAAATTTTTAAAACAGACTTTTTAGTAAAGTGTGTTCAAGGGGCAAGTAAATGTGCCTTCTGTTCAGCCACATTTTACTGGAATAGATCCCCAAAATATAAATCTGAGGCAAATACATAAATGTATTTAAAAGTGTTGAGACATATTGGCATTTTTGAAAATTTTGATTTATTTTGTAGCAGCTTGTTGAAATATAAATGACATACAATAAGCTGCACATATTTAAAGTGTACAATTTCATAAGTTTCGACATATGTATATCCTGTAAAACTGCCATTACAGTGAAAAATAAGCTATTCATCACCTGCAAAAGTTTTCTTGTACAGCTAGAGTATTGTATTTATAGATAATATTGGAGAAAATTGACATCTTAACAATATTAACTCATCTGACCCATGAACATTGTATTTTAGAACTTTAATTTCTCTTGGCAATATTTTGAAGTTTGTCATATCCAGGAATCACACTTTTTAGTCAGATTTATCTCTAAGTGTGTCATATTTGATGATACTATTGTAAATGGTATTTTAAAAACTTATATTTTTATTGTTCATTTCTGATATATAGAAATACAATCGATTTTACCATATCAATGTATCTTGCACCATTACTAAACTCATTTATTAGTTCTTGTGGATTCCATTAGATTTTCTATATAATCATTTATGTTGTCTGTTAATAAAAACAATTTTACAGTCTGGATAGCTGTTATTTCTCTACCTGGCCTAGTTATATGGGTCAGAACTTCCAGCACAATATTGAATAGAAATGGTGACAGTGGACATTATTGTCTTGTTCCTGATCTTAAGAAGAAAGCATTTCATCTTTCACCATTAAATATGATGTTAGCTGCAAGCTTTTCACAGATGCACTTTATCAAACAGAGGAAGTTCCCTTTAATTATGAATTTGCTAAGAGGTTTTTTTTTTACACTTTTAGTCAAGAATGGATATTGGATTTTGTCAAATGATATTTTTTATTTTTTTTAATTTATTATTTTTTTTTTTTTAGTAGAGACGGGGTTCTTGCTCTTGCTCAGGCTGATCTCCAACTCCTGAGCTCAAGCCATCCTCCTGCTTCAGCCTCCCAGAGTGCTAGGCAAATTTTTGTGTCATGGAGTTGATCATATGGGTTTTCTTTTTTTAGGTGTGTTATGTTGTTGAAGTAAGTTGATTGGTTTCCAAATTTTAAAATTGCCTTGCAATCCTAGGATAAACCTCATGCGGACATAATGTATTAAAATTTTCATATATTGTTCCAATCTATTTGCTAATATTTTGTTTAGAAATTTTGCATTTGTTTTCATGTGTGATATTTATCTGTAGCTTTCGTTTCTTGTAATGTATTTGTCTGGTTTTGATATAAGAATAATACTGGCCTCACAGTATGAGTTGGGAAGAATTTCCACCTTTCCAATTTTCTGGAAGAATTTGTATAGAATTGGCATTATTTATTCCTTAATGTTTGCTGGGTATCACCGGTATAGCCATTGGGCCTGAAATATTTTTTTGTGGGAAGATTTTCAACCATAAATCTAATTTCATTACTACATATAGGGTTATTCAGGTTATCTATTTCTTTTTGAGGGAACTTTGGTAGTTTTTGTTAATTGAAGAATTTGTCCATTTCATTGAAGTTGTCAAATTTATTAGTATGAATTTGTTTATAAAGTTCCCTTGTTATCCTGTTACTAGCTATAGAAACTGTAGTGATGTCATCAGTCTCATTCTTAATACTGGTTTGTATATTCTCTTTTTTTTTTTCCTCCCAATATGCTATTCTCCCAATAACTAGAGTTTGATCAATTTTATTAATCATATCAAAGAATCAGCTTTCGATTCCATTAATTTTCTCTACTGATGTTATCTTTCATTTTTTTTTTTTGGCTTCTGCTCTGATCTTTATTATTTCCTTTCTTCTACTTCCTTTGGATTACATTTGTTCTTCTGTTTCTAGGTCTTAAAGGTAGAAGCTGAATTCATTAATTCAAGACCATTCTTTTTTTCTAATACAGCATTTAGTGCTGAAAATTTTCCCCAACTACTGCTTTGGTGACGTCACAAATTTTATTTTCAACTTTCCACTTCAATATTTTTAAACATTTAAATTCCTTAGGCATTTGACAGCACAAAAATATCTTAAACATGTCTAAAACTTTATACTTTCCAGAATTTAAAAAATTACCGCATTTTATTCTCAGAATAAGCTAAAAGTGCCACTTACATTCCCAGTTGAACAGTCAGTCAGCAAATATTTGTTGAATGCCATAGTTTGTGCCAGGTACTGGGATGCGGTAGTAACAAAACAATGTTCCCTCTATCAAGGAGTTTACTTATATTTTTAGCAAAATAAGCATTTTTAAAGTGAAATGCAAAGACACCATGAAGTTAAGTGGCTTACTGAGGATCATACAGCTATACATGCCAAACCCTTAGTCTCTTAACCCCAATATCATGGTCACTTGGCTATACCTAGTATTTCAGAATAATTCTTAAAATTAAATGTAAAAATATAAGGATATTACTAAAATATATGCACATTATTAAAGGAGAGTCATATAAACAACCCTCAACAAAACTATAGTCTAGTGTTTATTCAGCTGATGTGAAGTTTACTAATCCTCTTAGTATAGATTGAATGAGAAGAAGAGATACAGAACATCGACCTGACTGAGAAGAGAACTGTTACACCAACACACAATCATCATGGGCAAATAGCCTTATTTTTCTAGTTCTCAGTTTACACTTAAAAAAAAGATGAGATTAGATCAAATGATTTAATTGACATTCCTTCTGACTTTTAGAAACTAAGAATTTAAATTTTAAACATTTATTAAGAATTCCCTATGGTCCTCTATTGGTGATTCAAAAATAAAGACAGCCACAATACTTGCACTAAAAGAATCCAGCTATGGAGGTAAGACACATACACATGAAATATTTTAAAATGCCAATATGAGCCATACATACAGTAATGCTCTGCAACAACTGGGGATAATTTTGCACCTCAGGAGACATTTGACAATGTCTGGAGACACTTTTGGTGATCACTGCTGGAGGGTGGCTCCTATTGATATCTAGTGGTTAGAGGCCAAGAATGTTGCTAACCATCCTGCAAGAAACAGGACAGCCCCCTACACAAAAAATTACCTGGACCCAAATGCCAATAAGGTTGATATTGAGAAACCCTGCTCTAAAATTTCAGAGGAAAAATCACTGTGGGAAAGAAAGATTAGGAATGTTTCATTGAGGAACCTTGAGCATGGTTCCATCTAGAGAACCACGACACAAACTATGGAGACGGGAACCAGCATTGTTTATCTGGGGAACAATAAGAAACCCACTGAAGTAGGAGTGGAGGACTCACATGTCAGGTAGGGACTTAGGTCGGTGCTGTATTGTGGAGAACCTCAAATGCCAGGAGGAGGACTTCTTACTTTATTTATTAGACAATGGGGAGCCATTCAGTGGGCGTACTTCAGAGTAAGCACTGTTTAGTTAGATTAGTTGGTCAGTGGTATGAAGATCTATTGTAGCAGAAAGGCTGGAAGACGATCAGGTCATTATAACAATCCAACTTTGAGGTATTGAGCATTAACTCAAGCAGAACTTTACTTAACCATGATGCTTTACCACACATCCTTGTCTAAACACAATTACGGATTAGAGTAAAGCCACCCAGCAGCGGTAGCACCAAATCATGTGTCACACAAGTGCATAAACAATGAGTTCTAGTTTATAAGTGATGTGGATTAGTTGTCATGCGTCTTTGCTCATGTGTTTACCTCAAGTGTGTTTGATATGTTTTTAAAAATTATGATTTTATTTTACAAACTGAAGCAATGGAGAATTCTCATTTGCAAACATGTTAGCTTTTATCACTTTAATGTTGGGTCCTTTTTGTCCCTGGTTCCTATGTCCTCTCTAGAGAAGTGTTCCTTAAATGCTGGGTTTCCTGAATCACAGTGACAAGTACATTGCTTTGTAAGTTTGCCGCCATGTTTGTTTCTACTTGCCTCAGCAAAAATAAACAACCAGCAAAAAGTTTACGACTCAAATTTTCAGTGGAGGTGAGGTGAAAGTATTGAAAAATTTCTTCAAGGCTTATAAGTTTTATTATTGACTTTATATCAGTAAAGTCAGTACAAGCAACAATTTTTTTTCCTCCTTCATTCTCTTATTTCCTTGGGTCTGCTTGAATAACTAACCTTAGTTATGTCAGCGTAATTAACGTATTCAAACTTATATTTGGACCAGGGAGTTGATCCTTTGAAGTCTAGAAAAAGTAGTCTTGTGACCATGACTGCAAAAGTAAATTCTTCTTCTCAGTTGTCATAATTACCTTGCTATACCCTGTTTGTAGTAGAATCTCAATAGATATCAAAGGTGTGAATTGTCAACCTAAATAAAAATCAGAGAGAGGTTCTCTAAAAGAGAAGATATTTATTTGGAAATAAAGCATTGCAATGGGAATACACATGCCATAGTTAGCTATGTGCATATTCAGCGAGGTAAAGAAAGACAAAGGTTTTTAAAGGAAAAAATGAGGGAGATTCCATAATTGTTTTGAGATAATTAATTGTCTTTGGTTACAAAGATCAATAACAAGGATGATGTCAGTCTAAGGTTGGACATGAAGTTGCAGGGCAGATGTCCTGGCAGAAGTACTTTTTTGTGTAAGGCTGAGACAGCCTTTATGCAAGGTGTGGTAGAGTCTCTTTCGTTATCAGGCATATAAGCATGAAAACCCTCTCTCTCTTCAAGGCTTTTCCTTGCTCTATTTTTCAGAGTTTTCTTAACATTAGTGACTCCATTTTGATTTTGACACCTTTCACAGAATAAGCAAATGAATTGATAAAAGGGACTCAACATGGCATGGCAAAGATGTTGGAATTGAGGAGATGCGGCCTTATTTTAAAGGTTATATTGCGCACTTCTAATAATCTACCTCAAAACTTCTAAAATGGAGTAACATTTCAAATCAAAATATTGGCTTTTAAAATTATCTAAGGCATCTATTTTGTACTATGGTCCACCACACAGGACAAATTTCAGAGGCACTATTGTAATTAGACCACACTGGAGATTATTCAGGTTGGTTTGATCATTTCTGAGCTGAAATACAAGGCTTGAATTATAGGTGTTTTCACCTGGAAGTCAGCCTAGAATGATTTTGTTTCTCTTAGACACAGAGAGACTCAAAGTTTTCACATTAGGAACGGCTCCTATGTCACATAGGAATGTCATAATTAATCTTGGGAGTATCTTTTTTGTTTAAGAAGTCTTTTTTGTTTTAATCATTTTTGTTTAAGAAATTTCATTGACAAAAGACTTTTTTTGTTATATAAAAGTAAGCCTTATAACTTAGGCTGGAGTGGAGAATAGCATAAATGTGAGATAAATTATGCAGTCTGATTAAGTAAGAGAAGTTGGGGATGCTAATATGGTATCTGGAGGAGGTGATAGGTTGAAGGGGCCTTGAGGTGGGAAGCAGAGAATCGACAGGTACTGGGACAGATGTGAGAGTGGGACCCAACAAATTTTACTAGAATAGGGCCAACGAAGACAAGTGAATGATGAGAAACTCCCTGTAGTGGTGATAGCTAGGGAACATTGAAAGAAAAATGATGTCTAAATATTCCTTTTAAAGTTGTTTCTTATTTGGCTCTGTGCCATAATTTCACCATGCTTTTAGTGAAAATAGATATAATTAAGTTGAGTCAGTGATGCTCTGGGACATGCAGGAGGAAATGCTGTATCTTTCTTTGAGCTTGTGGAGAGGACAGGAGCTGCAGTGTGTGAGGCAGTGGAAATGAGACCTAAACCAGGGCTCAAAATTTGGAACCGGAATCAATAGTCTAAGGAATATTGTAGATTTCTCATTGTAGTGTACAAAGGGGAACTCCTGTTATTTTATATAGTTATGAAAGGGAAGGAAGACTCTTGAAGACTGGAAGATTTGGGGAAACTTGCTTATATTAGGCATAAACCTAAGAGGAGAGAAGTCAAAGGAAAGGGAAAAGATGAGGAACAGAGTACCAAATTCATGACATTTTGTTCTTTTCTCTTACCCCCTTAAATATATCATATAAGTTAGGTCAGATTAAAATGAAGCCAGGTACAACCTGGAGAAGAAATGAAAACATAAAAAAGCAGCAAGTAAGCAGCAAACATTTTGAGTACAAAGCAGTGCTAGTTAACAAGGAGATGGGTCTATTTATGTACTTGGTCCCCATCAAAGCGTTCGTATAATAATTCAGGCTTCTATTTAGCACCATCTGGCAAAACCACATCTTCTCCCTCAAGGCCTGGGACTTTCTCAGTCTAGTTTTACTGATCTCTAGGGACATCCTTGGGTGCAATAGACTTGGCAAAAATGATATTCTTGACATTCTTCTAAGGATGGACTAGACAGCTTAGAGATGAATCCACATATAAGAGATTATGAGCCAGTAGTCCAGAGGGAAGGAACTTACTTAGCAGAATAGAAAGTGCAGAAGGTAATCTGGACCAATGCCCTTTATATTTCTAAAAATAGTGTATACACTAGGGTGAGATTTGGGAGGACAGTTTTAGATGTGCATTATCCATTTAAGTAGCTTTATTGATGTGTCAGTTAATGAGTCCCAGTCTTTAGGAAGACCCCGCAATACGAACATCAACCTGTAGAAGACAATAAAAGTTATTCTGGAAGGAAAACAAACCTGAATCTTTATGTAGGATGTGTAAAATTTAACCCCCTGGGCTTTAGTTTTCTCATCTGTGAAATAAAGAGATTGGAATAAATGATTTTTTAATGCTTCCAGTTCAAAGATTTCATGATTTGATATGTTAATCATACAGAATGTATTAACATCAAGTGCTAATTCAATTCAAGGTACTTTACAGATTCTAGTAATACAAGGTGTTTAAGACTGATCTTTGTCTTCAAGTATCATAAAAGTAATTGGAAAACAGGGTATAGGGGTAAACTGAGAATCCCATTCCACAAACTCATAGTTGTATAAAAACTAGGTGCATTTTTGTTTTCTAAAAAGTATCTTAATGCAGTATGCAAAATTTGATCTTGTTACTTTAGGGTATTTCCTGCCTGTCTCCAGAGTTGTGCCACCCACAGTTCCTAGGGCTTGCAAGCTAAGGTGGACTCCGGTTGAAAGGGACAGCCTTGCAAAAATAACAGGAAATTACCTAACCCTATGATTTCCCCAGTAACAGTTAAAGATCAATCCTATGAGTTCTGTCACTAACAGGCACCCTGAAGAAGTTCTGTTTTGCACAACTTCTGAAAAGAGCTGAAAGGATGGAAAGGAGACGTAAATCTCTCTCTTTCAAAATTGCGTTTTGAGAATCTGCTTTCACAGAGTTCCTAAATAAACAACAGGAGAGTGAGCTCCAAGCCTCAACCATATCTCACCATATCTGGAGGACAGAGTCACAGCTGTGATAATTCCTTTTCCAAGGAAAGGCAGGGAACCAAGTCTTGGACTTTGACACGCTGCTGCCACTTTTGTTACCTTTATCACCTTTAAAATCAGGGAGCCACTTGGCCTGGCTGCTGGCATCCCCTTTCTTTCTTTGGGATGCCACGCCATCTCCCTGCTCTCTCCCCCCCTTGCACTCTCTCTTTCACTCTCTCATTCTCCCTATCCTTCTGAGAATTTAAAATAAACTTTTTAAACGTTTCTATCATAATCTCTGCGTGAGAAATCTTTGTCCACCCACGCCGTGAGCACCTACCAGGCTTTCCACCCTAACACTGATGTGCATTTATCAATTCACATATGTTAATGTTAAGAAATTCAGGGTCTCAGTTTTCATGGCCTCCTCAGATCCTGTGACAGTCTACTGTATCCTTGCCTTGTTTGGGACATGGGGAATGTCTTCAATCTGCCTTTGTGCACCTGTGACACCTGCCACACTCGTAACACTGTTAGGGTTCCTGAGGTCTTGCCATGTGGCTAAAGGGACCTGTGTACTCTGAAGAATTGCAGATATTGCCTCTTTCCTTTCCCAGGATATAGCCTGAGTCTGGGAGTGAATCATTTTCCCTTCCTGTTTCTTCAAAGCTACTCTGTTTTTGTTTGTGAGCTCTCTTAAGTTCTCCATTGGGTTTTGGTTTTTAAAACCAAAATAAAAAAAGACTTTCAAGCTACTTCTTCTTGATCTACCTCCCCCAAAGCACTAAACCACAGAGGCTGCTGCTTTCTTCAAATAAAAGGAAGAAAAAGGGAAAAATACATCAAGAACAAAGTTAATATCTCAAATAACTTGATTTGATTAATGGGTAAAAATAATAGGAAGCATAAGAGAATAAACATTTTTTACTGGATGTGTATTTTTTTTTTGTTCTAAGTGCATTTTAACACTGCGTAATTATAATGTGTAGAATTTTGCAAGGCCCCCATAGGAGGCCACTTCAAGGATCTGAGAGAGCAGGAAGAATTGTCAGCCTCTTCTGAGAAGGGCTAGAGGATGTCAATCTTTTCTGCTCTACAAACTAACAGAAAATTAAGAGTATTCTTTCGAAAGAGGAACTCGATGAGAGTTCCAAGCAAGGGTGGGTGGCTTATGGAATGGAAAAGGTAGAAATCTGCCTTGTTGTTGGGTAAAAAATAGGAGGGGAAAGAGGAGGAGCAGGCAGAGAATCACATCAGGGAAACAACCTCTGGGCAATGGTGCTCCCACCTTGGGCCACACAGCCACTAGCTCCTGAAATGTGGGTTCTGACATGGGCTTCTGGAATCTGTGAGGGCCTGGAGAGAGCTTACAATATTTAAGTGTGCAGTTTCCCTTACAATCCGCTGAGTGAATATGTTTGAATTTTTGAAGGAAGTTTGATGGGGAATGTACCAGAGGCATGGCAACTTGCCAAAGGGTACGAGAGTTTTTCTCAAGGCACAGGAAGTCAGAACTTGGGTATATATGCTGAGGTAGCTGTCCAGATAAAACAAAGGGCAGGCTGAAATCAGAGGGATCATCAAGGTAGCCCAGTACCCTGAAAGATGACCAGCACAAAAGCTCCAGTGTGAATATTCTCCAAAAGAGGCTTATGGCATCTGGGATAGACAGGGTTAGTGAGGATAAGAACCAAGGGCCTGTGTGCCCAGAAGTTAAACCAGCCAAACCAGTCTGTGGTTAGACCAAATTTATGTTATGATTAAAAAATGTGCACTGTAAATAAAACTGTTTCTATGATTTTTTTTTTGTTTTTTGTTTTTAAATTTTGTTTTTCTTTTAGCAGAGACTCATTTGAAGATTCTAGTCTTTCTTAGGAGGAACTCGTTGGAAAATTCCAGGTTATCTCAACTAAGTTATGAGATAAAAAATTTCTCCTTTTTCCTTCTACTTAAACTTGGAGATCAAAAGGAAGCTGATTGTCTTCAGGGTCAGTGTGGGGGTCGAAGTTGCCCAGCAGACCAGTGGTAGGAAGACATGGTAGAGTTAAGGCCACACTTGAGGTGTTCCTGAATTAAAGACAGGGTATGCTAAATGCTGAACATGCTGTTGTTAAATTGAACCCTGTAGAGTGTCTCAGGAGAAAGAAATAGCTGTGGTTGGGTTTGCTGGGAAAGATTTCATGAAATAGTTTTGATTTGAGCTAGACTTTGAAATATAAGTAAAGACTCAGAAGTGTACTTAGGTGTGCATATACCTTATCTATACATAATAGTTTCAACACTCAATTCACTAAACACAGCATGTTCCAGCCTTGAAAAGTCATGTTTTCAGTTTCTGGAGTCTCAGGCTTCGCTGTATGTGAGTGAGGAAGGAGGGCAAGTTACTTTCAAAGTTACCGCTGTAAACTAAGTTGATAGTGGATTAAATGAAGATATATGGAATACTCTACAGAAGCTAATTTTTAGGAAATCTGAAAACCTGGATGAATCATGGTTTTAATATCTCCTTAGATGAATTATGAGATGGAAGATAAATATTAGCAGGCAGCAAATTACTGTGCTTTAGCCTATGGTTAAGAGAACGCTGACCTTAGCTTTATGAACGGGGACAAAGTAAGACGATCATTTGATTAGTTTCTTATGCATATGTATATTTCTGCAGGATTTTAGCTGGGAGATGAATCACTGAACTATAGATATAATAACCTTTAGATGCTTTGTTTGAGGAAAGAGGCTTTCACTTCAGAAAGACTGGCTTCTACATCTTATGTTACTAATTGGCACTGTGACCTTGGGCAAAATACTTAGTCTCTCTTAGTATTTCCTCATTTGGAGTGTTAGATTATGTTGGAGTCCCTGATATTTCTCTGAGTAGGAGCTATCTCCTCCTCTGGCCTCCCCCAAAGCTTACAGTCTGATAAAAAATTCTATTATTTTGGTTCTGAAGGAGGCTAAAAAAGAACTGTTATTTAATTTCATAACTTTACCTGACTTGTAGTGGAAAAGTCTAACCCTTCCATGTATGTCAAAGTATCTGGGGTTAGAAGAATTTGTGAATAGTAAAATTGAGAAATTTGAGAGAGTGTCAAAGTGATTGTTATTAATAAAATTCCTGAGCAGATTTAAGAAGGAGTCATCATTGACTTCTCCTTTGCAAGGAATCCTAGAAAATGACAGGAAATGGGCATTTGTTGTCCAAAAATTCTCATGGGCTCTTCAAACATTCACATCCCAATTGTGCTTACTTTTCAGGCCTGGAGCCTATTTACTCTGGACCTCAGCTAACTTCTTCTTCTTAGAAAATTCTGTAATTGGCTCATATCTGAAGATGAAATAGTTATAGCCCCCAATATCTTCATTTCCTGCTTTTCTGAAACTGAAATCCTTTTCATTTTAAGTTTTTTAAACCAATCCCTTGGAGAAAAGACTAGGCTAAAAATCTCTTATGTCACCATAGACATGGCTTGTGTTGCCTGCAGGTCCTCTTTCCTTGGCTAAATGTTCTGTGGCTCCTTCTTTAGATAGTTCTGGATAACAGGCCTGGCATAGTCGGGCTGATGTCAAAATAGTTTTTCCTGCTCTACCTCTCCCTAATAAAGGTTCTACCTATTGGCTTCTGCTGGTCTAAGTTAGTCAATGTTCAAGGTCTCCTCTAATGTTAAAATGTTAAGATTCTATATGAAGACTTAGAAATATTAATGCCCCTCCTCCTTTTTTTATAATTAAAGTCTAAATTTCTGAGCTAGAATGGGAATACAAAATGTTATAATAAGGGGAATGGGAAATAACTCCTCTCATAAGAAGAGTCGAAGCTCTCTTTGGTTGATGTGAAGCATCAATGACTTATGATTCTATATATGAGTTTTCCCATCAGCACAGAACTTTGTATGAGTTCCAACATTTGTGAATTGGGGCAGGGCTTCTCATCCTGCTTCTATCCCATTTTTCTCCTTCAAGGCATGTTGCAAATGTCTCTATATAACATACTGATACTTGCATACATGATAAGTTAGTGTTTGCATTATGTGTAAAAAATTTGCTGGGCAACTTTTATTTTTTATTTAATTTTTAATTATTATAAGTATATAATAGCTGCATATGTTTATGGGGCATTGAGTAACAAGGAAGTTCTGGGGTTTTATACAAAATGGGATTTGGGAATTTTTACTATGTGTTTCCATTTGAGGAACACTTTTCTGTTCACTGATTAAAAAAATTTTGATGTAGACACATAATCTAAAGTTTTTTAAATAAAAGTAACATTTTGTTGTATTCTTATATTTTTCTACCCTGCTTTAAAAAGCATGTCAGTTAGTTCTGAGAGAAGGGTGCTATCCTTCTCACTACCTTTGCTCCATTTGACTCCAAGACTCTGAAATTATTGATCCCCCAATATAATGAGAATTCATAACCCTGATTATATTTACAATTGAAGTCACACGGTCATTCCAGAATTATTACATATTTATAGCGTACAGATTACATGATATTTATAGTCCTAATTTAATAGCAAACACACAGTTTCCATGCTGCAAATTGTTATTAAAATCACGGGAACCATGGAAATTAGATTTATTTGGGCTTCTGTGGCTGCCTGAATTCCACAAGATAAATGCCAGATTATTTTTTATTGCCAGACCCCATACTTAGGGAAGCCATGAAAAGCTTGGAATTTCCTAAATAACTGTCACAAAGATACAGTTCAATTTAGACTCTAAAAATGCATTATTATGCAGTTTCCTCCCCCACCCCAAACACTATGTCTTCCTTTCCCTCCAACTCCCAGTACTTCTGCAGTGCTAATATCTTATTGGCTTCATGTTTGACATAAATTTCTGAAAATGTTATGACTATGGATTATTAGTCTTATTTTTAAATCATAGCTACATTTTATCATCTTGAGAGTCTTTTATTGTTTTGCCTAGATTCTTAAGGAGGCATTTTAAACTATATCTGTCAATAAGTATTTATAAATCATCTGTTATGAGTTCACAACTGTCCTTAGATGGGTTGGCATACAGAAAACTTTCAGGCATTTTCTTAATCTCAAAAGGCTTATATTTGGCAAGTGTGATAAACAGTTTAGAAGAAAGTTTGAAATTAAAAAGCCATTTTTAGGAAATTATTGTGGATATATAAATTTTGAGTAATAATGTTTCTTATTAGTTTAGTACATTTACAAGAGGAATATAGACCAAGGCATCAGAAATACACTACTACTAGTAAGTTACACTGCTATTAGTGACTACTAGTGAGTTATGGTATTTGTGAAAGTCAAAGGAGGCAGAAGAGACTCTGGGATTAAGAGTTCATGGTACAGGCATAAATAAATCTGATCAGTGACTTCATGAGTAGATTTTACTATTTCATTGAGCCTTGAGAGGCTTACACCACATCTAATAGAAATTATCTGTGAAAATGTAAGATGTATGTGTGTGTGTACATGAATATATAAAATTTATATGTATTTATATCTATCATCAATCTATCACTTATCTATGTATCTGTCTATTGATTCATGTATGTACGTATGTATCATTTACCTACCCATGAACATATATAGGCAAACATACATTATACAGACACCACATTAAATAGCTGTAATGACCCTAATCCAAAGCTTAAAAATATCTGTGGATATTTCTGAAGAAACAAATCCATTAATGTTCTTTCATTTTTTTAGACTGCTGTCCAGATAGGTGTAAGTGAATCCTTTTCATGAAGGTTTCCCTTCTTTACCCATGCTATTTATTTCTATGGAATACACTATGCATTTCAGTCTCATTTAAATATTCCATATCTCATTAGTAAAAACCATAGTCTATATTCACTCTTCTTTTTTAAAAGCTCTAAATTTCTGATTTATTTTTGGCACTATGGTATTTTTCAGAGAACCTCAAGTTTTAATCCATAAATGTGTGGTAGAATCAAGTCTCTGCCCTTTCTCTCATTGCTATATCATTTCCAAACAATGGAGTTTTCAAATATATAAACATTAATTTCTGGTTGACCACTTTCCCAAGGTCGTATTATTGTGCTTCAATTAATATTACATCCGAGTATTTGCATATCCCATCGTGTCTTTGGATTAAATAGAGAACATATGATTAATTCCATTGGTAGCCACATCACTGCTCTCGATACCTTATTAACATATAAATGATTCAGTTGAAAATGAAATGTATTCCCACTACATTTAGTCAAAATGTGGTAAAAGCTACCTCGTTAGAAATATTTCCCATGTATCTCTCTCCCTCCACCTAACATCCTCACTCTCTTTTTTCTGTTACCAATTCTAGGAAAATCCTTACTGCTAAATGTTAGTTTTTTGCTCAATGCTCAAAATGATACCTTTTGCTTCTTTCATTAAGTTTCATAATAAAATAGATAAAAGTTTATATAAATGGTAGCATGGCCTTTTCTTTAAGGAAGCCAAGTCTAGTCCTAAGAAAATTGTCATTAGTGTACATTTTGGGGAAAGTCTCAGTTTTGACTGACTGAGCTAACTATGAAATGAAGAAACTGTGCAGAAAGTCAACATAGTGATGCAGTCTTCATGCTGATTATACTACATGTATTCTGGCCTGAAATGAGGTAGGGGTGGGGATGACACATGGAAGTTTTCCTAGAGAAATAATTTCTAAACTAAGATCTGAAGGACCAAAGTTAGTCAAAGAAAGTGGAAAGTAGGAGAATGATAATAAAGAGAGGGAATAGAGAATCGAAAGAAATCAAGAAAACAGATTAATTGATGGGTACAAACAAACAGTTAGAAGAAATAAGACCTGGTGTTCAATAGATCAGTAGGGTGACTGTAGTTAGCATTAATCTATTGAGCATTTCAAAATAGCTAGAAGGGAATAATTTGAATGTTCCTAGAATAAAGAAAAAATAAATATTTAAAGTGGTGGCTATGCAAATTACCCTGATTTCATTACATGAATGTATCAAATTATCATGTGTACCCCTGAAAATATGTACATCTATCATGTATCAGCTTAAAAATAAGAAATAGAGAGACAATAAATATGACAAGGCAATGTGAAGGAAAGGTATTCAGTAAGGCTGGAACGCAGAGCTAGCTAGAGGTGAGGATGAAAGAGAAGCCAGACAGGTAAGCAGACACCAGCTTCAACATTTGAAAGGCCGTTTAAATGAGCCAATGTGGTTGAATTTTATGACAAAAGCCACTGAAGTGAAACAAGACATCAAAATACCAATGTGTCTAAATAATAATTATTTTTGAGTGTAATGCTGTATTTTCTTTTTACAGCAAAATGATTCTGTCCTTAACATTCAGAAAACTCAACCAATAAATCAATCACCCAATATCAGTCAATGAAATATAACCTGTTTCAGGCAAAAAAAACTACCTCTGAGAAAATGACCTTGTTTTGGCATTTCTTAAAATCTCAAACATGGCTCTGGGTCATTTTCCTGCTTTTAAAAGACATCTAGTTTAGTTGTGAGGATGTGACTGTTGTGTAATAAATTCTCCTTAATTGGAATAATATTTCTGAGTTATTCATGCCCCCAAATGTCTTTTAGAAATATTTTCTTCTGATAAAACCAATACAATTGAGCAAAAGAAATTTTCTTTAAGTATTTTTATATTTTGTTATGAATCGTCAGTATGCAGAACACTGTTTTGGAAACATTTACAAAAAAATAAAAGAGGAAACTTAATTATCTAAGGGAAGAATTGGGAAATACTTTACAACACTTGGAGGAAAGTACACATTTACATTATTACAAAAGGTAAAAAATTAGTCACTGTAGACAGAGTCCCTCAGGTGTTTGGCATTCTCAACTGTCTTAAAAATAAAAAAAACCAGAAATAATTTGAAAATGACTCTACTGAGCAGGAACACCAACAAAAAATGCCAAAAAAGTTGCCAATGCAAAAGTTACAGGAGAAAAAATAACTAGCATTCACTTACATGGTGTTAGCTTTAGAAATCAGTTCTTGTCAGATGAAAGTAAACACATACACAAATTTTTTAAAAAAATACAGAGGAAAATAAGAAAGAAAAAAATAATGTGGGCAGAGGAAGGGAAGAAACTGACAGACAAGAGAAATGGCAGCTGAGATTAGGAGCAATGATAGCTATTATCAAATATATCACAGGATGAAAAAGCTGTCTGTGTGCAAAAGAAGGAAGAAACACCGACCAGAAAAATATTGAGCTATGGGAATGTTTAGCAAAAGAGAAATATACTTCAATAATTCTGAGCATGTAACTCTGCCACATTTGAATGTTACAGCAATATTTGATCAGTCTAGAGATAAATTTAAAAATTCTCTTAATACACAAAAGTATCTAACATCTGTAAATAATCCTAACTCAATAAGGAAAGGTCAGTTAGCTCAGTTTCTTTAAATACAATAATAATGAAAAGTGTAACATATTTTGGAAATGTTTTCATAAAACGATTAAAATGAAAGTTGCAGAAGTTCAAGTATCGAATCTCCACTTGTCTGAAACTTAATTTATCCAAATAACCCTTTTCCAAGCTCTCTCTACTCCACCACTACCTTTGCCTCAATATTAGTGAATCAAAATCTATTTGTTTGAAGAATCCAGCTCATTTTATTGTTCCTTTTCACCCATTTCCTCAATTCATAGGGATAGAAACAGCCTGATTTTGGTTCTTATTGCTAAATTACTTCTTTTTTGTATAGCTGATTTAATAGAAGGTCATTTTAAAAATTGATTCAGAGAAGGGTATAATCACTTGCTTTCTCAACCATTAAAAATTAGAACCTAAAGTTTCAATAATACATTATGTGTTCAACTGGAATGTAGAGCATTCAATGTTAATGAAAATTATAATAGCAATCCCCTGTGTGTTAATATACTGCCTGAAGAATAAAATGAAACAAAATGCAAATGTTGAGAGTTTTCTACAGTCAAAGGGTTTGGACATTTTCCATTTTTATCTGCTCAAACCACCCTGCCAAGGGCTGCCTGAATTTCCTTATCTTTAGTTTCATACCTGAGTTGGAAGCAGTTAGTTGTTTTTTCCATTTTAAATGTGTGATTCAATTTCGAGAACTTCTTAAAAATCGTCTAGGGATTGTAAAAATTCTTGGAGTGGGGCCAAATTTTTCTGAATTAATATGCACTCTTCTCTGCCCTCAGTTACACATGACTTCCTCTGACATTTCTTGTGTACATTTTCATACCCATTACTAATATGCCACATGATGCCATTGTACTTTTGCAAACTCTTCTCAAAATTAGCTTTAAGCAAGTAGAAATCTCTTTCATTTAATATGCAACGATCTTAATAGGGCAGTGTGGTCAGAATCCAGCACAATAAACAGAAAATGTGCAAAAATCGAATTTTAGAAGGTCAGCAGCTATTTATTGCTACATACATCTTTGCATTGCTATTGATTAAAATTTCCATGTGTTTTAGCAGGAATTTTCTGTCTTGTTTATTTGCAACCTAGAAGAAAAATTTGCTTTGGGGATTTAGTTTTATCTCCAATGTTCTCTGACATCACATATTATTCATTTTAGAAATATTTGGAATAATTGTTTACTATAATGCACTAATTATGAAAAGATACTAAAATGTGGTTGAAAAATAATTTCCATTTATCTTGTGTATCTGTATGTGTGCAGGCTGTATAAATGTTGCATGAATATTAATAAATGTCTTTTCAAAATGTTTCTTTGGCCGGCAAATGCAAACCTTTAAAATGCTTCTATCTTAAGATAAATGCCTGGAATATGATAACATACCATTTATTTTGTTTCAGTTGTCCAGGAAATATTATAAAGCCTCACACAGACTTAACAGCTTCATAAGGCCTTCAGCATGTTTGATGATCAACCATTTATTTACTCTCATGTATGATGAGGTTAATGAGGACCAAATCTCAGATATAACACATAGGATTCCCCTACACCAAAAAAAAAAAATAATAATAATTTATGATAAGTTTAAAAAATGAATATTTTTAAGAAACATTCTTAGCATTTGCTGGGGGATTTGTATCTCTTCCAATTATATACATTAATGTGTAGTTAGCACTAGATATTAAAACATAATATCTTCTCCTGTTTGAGTTGCTTAGAACTTTCCTTTGGAAGAACCCCTGCACTACTACTACAGTGTAAGTGCACTACAATTCATTCGTCCTTAGGGTGGCTTTGTATAGTTAATTGGTATGTTAGAAGTTTATTCTTTCCATCATCACCACCCAGCAATCCTTGGAAAAGTGCAACTGTTGACTGACGCAGAGGTCCCAAAAGCCTGACCCTCTTGGCTTAAAGAAACACAACTCTGGTAGGCCATTAGTGCCCCAGAGCTCCCAGTGGGGTTATGCTGAGGCTAGACTTCAGCTAAATGACACATTTGTTTAGCTTCTTCCTCTGCCCCATTCTTTTTCCCATACCACCTTATGGGTTTCTCCTGAGAGAACTCTCTTAATGAATCCCTTGCATGGAAATCCAATTCTCAGGCTTTGCTTCTAGGCAACTGGACAGCATTGATTTCACTCTTTCGATCCTAGAACTCCTATTCAACATATATCTATTACAGACATTGTGCATTCATATACAAAATTGACTAAGAAATAATTCTTGCTTTTCGGGCACTCAGGGCCTGGTGAGCGGAGAACACATGCCAGGTCATTACAGAGTGATACATGTTATGATAAAAGAAAGCAAGGAGGACTCTGGAAAAAAGTGGGGTCCAGAGGCTCCCAAAAGGGGGTGACAACTGAACTGCACATTGATAAGTAGAGACTTGTTAGGCAATAAGAAAAGAAAGAAGAAATTCTTTTTTTTCAAGACACAAAAGCATATTGTCTTTGGGAAAACATGATAAGATCAATGTGTTTGGAAAGCACATTTGGAAGAGCATTGGAAGATGAGATTAATGTTAAACATCAGATTGACATTGTCTTATTTGAAATTAAAAAATGTATTAAAAATATAACTCCAAAGAAAGAAGGAAATGAAATGAAAAAAAAGATGAAGGGCAGTGGGAAATATTGATGATGTAGGGAATGGCAGAGAGAATTCTTTTCAGGATGTGGGAAATGAGGGATAGGTTCAAGACATTTAGAGTCTGATGATTTATTACGTGTAGAGGATGAGAGACAGAAAGAGTCCAGGATGAAGTCTAAGGATCTGGCTTCGACAACTGGGTATCTGATGGTTCCAGGAAGAAAACAGGAGAATGTCTGTTGATTCTACCACCAAACAGTTTTTACTTATATTGTCTTGCAAATTTCAAATGCTTCCTTAATAGGCAAATTCACTGGTAGCTTGTAGATCCAGAAGGAAAGATCTATTGACTTTTACCTTTAGACAATCTTTACTAATATCCTCCTTTCAAATTGGTAATGCTACCCTTGTTGGGAAATTTAACTTTTTTTTTTTTATCACCTTTTTCTTTATCCAACTCAACCACTCTGTCAAATGAAAAATTTTACAAAACTCATCCTCTGGAAAGCCTAGTCCTCATATTTACTTATAAATATTAGGCAGTTCTTAATACTACAAATTGTGTTTCTTGTTTCCTTTGCCAATATCGCTCTGTTTGGAAGCCTTTTTATAAAAAAAAAAAAAAATCCTTTCATATCTTTCAACATATTGTTCGTTCAAATGTTTTTAATCGAAGTTGCTCACATAGTGGTTTCCACTAGAACTTTCCCAGAATTTTTTCAAGTGCATGTAATAGAAGATTCACATGCATATTTCTGTGAAGTGTGTATGGTACCTGCAATCTTTAAGAGTACCTGAAACTGAAGTACCACAAAAATCTCAAGTGGCTGGACACAGGAGAAGCCTGTGTTGAGACATCACAAACACAGAAAACAGGCAGAACCTCATATGGAAAATCTCAAAGACAGATACCCTGAATTGTAGGTATCGGTTTGCAAGTGAACTGCTTCTTAATGGGCAATTCTATGTAGTCAAGATGATTTAACTTTTGCATCTGAGATTATTTATTTAATAATTGTTAATGATTCTCCCAGGGAATGATAGGGAGATTTGTTAATTTTTAAATAAAATGTGAAGTTAAAGTGAAAGTGAAATAAGAATACGTGTATAACCACTTTTGTCAGAATAAGTGAGGAGGACTCGTGACCATTTCTAGGTTATTTTTGAGTCTGGAAGTCTACTTTTAGAATACATTCTACAATAATCTTTGAATGTTAACCATAAATTTTTATCAAGGTCTGAAAAAAACCAAAATGGTCAAATGATTATAAGTCAAAATTGTTAATTATTTGTAATGTTTTTATTTATACTATGTTCTGACTTTATAACTTATCCATTTAACATAGACATTTCCTTTTGTGTTCATATTCTTGAAGTAAGTATACATATTCCTAAAAATAAATAATATCAGTTTGACTTTGATTTCTTACTTTATTTTCTCTTAGCACATAATCAAACAATATGTCTATGAATAAGTAGTTATTGAGCATATGCTAGGTTTAAGACATTGTATAATTATATCCTGGCAAGTAAGGTGCAGTTCCCTAAAATGTAATATAAAATAATTTTTTAATGATGACATTCTGATACTTCAATTACTAAGCTTTCTATGTATACAGGCTACTATGGATTCCCATGCAACTGTAAATAGATTTTGATATTTTGCTAATTAGTAGAACAAAATATTCCTCGAGGAAGAATTCCATCTCAATATTGCTTGATGACAAAAATCAACCTCAGGTCCATAAAGATATTTAGAATATATGACAATATATGATATTTAAATTCTAAAATTTTATAAGAAGTCGACGGTTACTGGCTTGGTAATGAAATACAATGTAGAAAACAATAAAAGGATTCAAAGATTGTTTGATTTGGTGAATTTAGTTAATATGTGATATTGGTATTTAGGGAGGAACTGGTTTACCATAGGAAATTATTTTTAAACCAAAACACACAGTAAATGAACATTTTGCTTTTATGGTATTTTACAAAGGGCATGTCTATTAATACTTCACCACAATCAATTTTGCCAACCTGCTAATGCCTTTGACTCTGATCTGAGAACATTTTACTTGAATTTTGCCTCCCAAATAAGATAAATATGGTCATATCTGTGGTTTGTTGGGGGCAGAGGCACAGCCAGCCTGGGCTTACCCAACCAATGCTAAGTTCAATATTATGGTGTAGAACAAGAAACACGCCAACTCAAAGATGAAAGAATTTCCTGTACTTCACTCCATGAAGCATTCAAAATTATTGTGCTGGCCCCTGATGTACAGGAAAATATTCTAAGCTGGAAAGTAATTTGTTTGAAAGTATTTCCCCCCGTGGTTAAAACCCATGAAAATAACTCCTATGTATTATAGAAAGTGAAAGTTGATATCCTACATCGATAGTAATATTTTCGTTACATGAGGGAAGTCTCTGGAGTCTCAATAATTAAAACTACCCTGTAATACTGACAAAGTGGATGTAGGTTGAGATTTTCCATCACATAAGTAAGGGCTAGGCTTTACTGCCTGAAAAAATGTACTTTTTCATAAGTAAGTTTTTCTACATTTACTCTGTGCCTGGTCTAACATTTATTTTTATTTTATGTAAGTATCAATTTTTCCTCATATAATTAAATTCAGATTTTATCCGTTGGAGTTGATTTCTTGGAAATTTTTGTCTTCAGAATGATTCCTGCAAATAACCTCTGACTGGTCTTGTTATTTTACATTGAAGAAAAGATATGATTTAGATGGAGAGGAAAGATATGAGGTGAATACTGCTGATAAACAAAATTACTTTCATCATGCTGTTCCCATACTTAAGAACTAAGTATATCTTAAAAAAATTTTTTTTCTTTCTTTCTTTTTTTTTTTAGAGACCGTGTTTCACTAGGCTGGAGTGTAGTAGCACCATCATAATTCATCGCAGCATCAAACTCCTGGGCTTAAGGGATCCTCCCACCTCAACCTCTAGAGTAGGTGGGACTAGCACACCACCACACCCAGATAATTTTGCTATGTTGCCCAGGCTGGTCTTGAATTCCTGGCCTCAAGTGATCCATCCTCCTCGGCCTCTCAAAGTGCTGGGATTATAGGCGTGAGCCACCATGCATGGCCAAGAACTAAGTGTATTTTAAAGATTATCTTAAAGTACTAACTCATTCCTTTGCCATTGAAGTTCTTTTATCAACAAGCAATTTATGACTCCAACTTTATTTGTCTTTTGCTGTCAGCAGCTTATTTTTCTACCAATTACCCAAATTTAGGTTTTCTGAAGCTTTCATGTGGTCTTTCTCCTGTCTAAAAAAGCCTTTCTTCTCTTTTCTGCCTATTCAAATCTTATGTTCTTCAAGACCTTGCTGAAGCAGACCTCCAAAATGAAGCTTTCACAGACAAATCTTGGCCAAGAAAGCTCTTTGTATAGTTTCATAATTTTAAATGCCTTTAGTTATGTATATGTGATCTATCTATCTATCTATCTACCTATCTAGCTACCTACCTACCTATCAGCTATCATCTATCTATAGATATCTGTCTAGCTTAGGGATAAATGCCTTGACTTTGGAGTCTTACTGCCTGGATTACGATCTCACAACTTTTTGTCTCTTGAGATGTGTGAGCATAGGCTTAAATACCAATTAGTAGTAGAGGGGAAATTTATGTATAAATTCAGGCTAGTTGAGATGGGTTATTTCTTAATATATATTATATGTATTATAATATATATTGTATGTGTTATAATGTGTTACATATATATTATAGTATAATCATTTCTTAGATTATGCCCAAACTTTTAATTCAATATTTTTCTTTGGAATGTCTTCATCAAAAAGATGTTTGAACTAGCTGAGACTTGAAGTTCAGTTGGATAGTTGAAGAAAATGAAGTGTTCTAAGCAGAAGAATAGCATGAGAAAATTTATGGAGGTAAGAAAGAACAAGGTGTATTTGCACAAACAATAGCAAGTTAATTTACTATAATCTGCAAAATAGCCATATAGGCTGATGGTACCTAACAGCTCTATTATTCTATGTATACCATATTTCTTATATGCTTTGGCTATATGAAAGGATACAAATGTAGCTGATATAATATGCATGGCACAATATACCTTAACATAACTATTAAAAGAAATGTGAACAAACAGTTCATTTGGCTCAAAGAACCTATATTCATAAATTTTCTGGTTCAGTACATTAAATGCCTTCTCAGCAGTTATTTGCATATTGTATTGAGTTTTAACATTTATCATAAATGCTAGAGAGAGATCATAAATTATACAAACTACTATCAATGTTCTAAAAAGTTTCACTCTATGCAGACGATGAGGCATCTACCAAAACATGTATTAATAATTGACAGCAGGAATTCTACTTTAACTAATGCCATAATGCCACCAAAAAGCTCAGAACTTGTCCCCAAGGCTGCATCAGAAAAATAAGGGCAAGTAGTTTGAGGAGAAGGAAAGACAAGTTTATTAATTTGCTGGAAAATGGGGAAAATGGCAGACTCCCATCTCAAAGTATCAATTTCCCCATAATAAGCAGAAATACAAAGTTTTTAAAGGGAGATCATTCCATTTCAGGCAATTGCTGTTCAACTATAGTTGATGATTCTGATCCTCCCATCTCCAGGGAAGACAATCTCATGACCTCTGCCCACCTGGGAGACTTCCACCCCCAGGGACTTTTCTGCTGAGCCATCTCCTATAGCACAGGGAACGAAAGACATTGCCCCTCCTGACCACTTGCCTGAGACTGAGATGCAGGTTTTGGTTCCCAAAAAAGAGTGAGTGAGGTTTTAACAAGACAGAAAACCTTTTTGTCATTTTTAGGCCATTCTCTCTGTTACATATTCCCCACTGTCAATATTACCCTTCCATATCTATGGGAGAAGGTGCAACTACTCTGTTACAATACACCTTAACCAGTTTTTTTGTTTGTTTGTTTGTCTCTGGTTAATATTTTGCTTCTAATTTAACTGAGAAGAGATGGAGCAAGATGGCAGAATAGAAACTTCCAGCAACCATGCCTCCTTATGAACACCAAATTCAACAACTATCCAAGAAAGCAAGCATCTTCAGAAGAACCACAAATCAGGTGAGCAATCATACTACCTCCTTTCAACATTGAATCAAGGAGATAGACATGAAAAAGGGCAAAAAAGTCAGTCTTGCATTGCCTCTGCCACCCCTCCCTTACCTCCCAGCTGTGCCAAGCCAGTGTGCCCAGTGGAGAGAGAGTCTGTGTACCCCAGGGAGAGTGAAGTGATTGTGGGACTTTGTATTGGAACTCAAGGCTGCCCTGGCACAGGGGAACACAGCACAGGGAAGAATTATGCCAGTGCCCACAGAGGGAGCATTTAAACCAACTTGGACACAGAGAAATCCTCTCCCCTGAAACCCAAGTTCTGGTTAGTCCCATCACTGGCTGACAAAAACCAGCGTGGGGCCTGACTAAATTCACAATGTAGTCAAGTCACAAAGGCTGTCGTCCTTGGGCAATCCCTGCAGCTGTAGTGGCTCACAGCTGGTGGACTTGGGGTGCACCTGACCCAGTGAGACACCATCAATCAAGCCAGTGCCTATGTCACACCTCTCCCCAACCCACCACCTGCAGGCAGTGCAGCTCAGGGAATCTTCTTCCACTTGGGGAAAGGAAAGGGAAGAGCTCAGAGGATTTTGTTTTGCATCTTGGGTACCAGCTCAGATACAGTAAAATAAAGTATCAAGCAGCCTCCTGAAACCCCTGAGTCCAGGCCTTAGTTCCTGGATGGCATTTTTGGACCCACAACCTTGGGCCAGGAGGAAACATACTGCCCTAAAAGAAAGGACCTGGTCCCTGTAGGATTCACCGCATGCTGACTAAAGAGCTCTTGGACCTTTAATAAACATCAGAGGTAACTAGGCAACAGTCACCACTGGTTTTGGGTGAAACTTGGCTGGCTTCAGGTGTGACCTGGCAAAGCTGGTCATGAGGGAGTGCACAAATCACTCCTCCCCTAATTCCAGCAGCCCAGCACAGGGAGTGGGGGAAGGGCGTGAGAGACTTTGCCTGGTAATCCAGGGAATTCTCCCATATCTTACCCAAGTCCAGCAAGACAGTACCTCCAGGCGTCTTCAAAAGTCACAGCATTACTGGGTTTGGAGCACTCCTAGTGCTGATACAGCTGTAGTGACCAAAGACTTAGATCACAACACTCACTTCCCTTTAAATATCTGGAAAGTGTTCTCAAGGACAGGATTAAGCAATTCCAGACTGAAGATTAAAATAAATGCCTAACTCTTCAATGCCCAGACATCAATGAACATCCACAAGTATCAAGAGCATCCAGGAAAATGTGACCTCACTAAAAAAACTAAATAAGGTACCAGTGACCAAGCCTGGAGTGATGGAGATATGTGGCCTTTCAGGCAAAGAATTCAAAATAGGTGTCCTGAAGAAGCTCAATGAACTTCAAAACAACACAGATAAGGAATTCATAAACATATCAGAGAAATTTAGCAAAGAAATTGAAATAATAAAAAAATGCAGAAATTCTAGAGCTTAAGAATTCAATTGACAAACTAATAAATGTGTAAGTCTCTCAACAGCAAAGTTAAGTAAGCAGAAGAAAGAATTAGTGAGCTTAAAAACAGGCTATTTGAAAATACACAGAAGAGAAAAAAGAAAAAAAGAATGAAAAAGAATGAAGCATGCTTACAAGATCTAGAAAATAGCCTCAAATGGACAAATTTAAGAGTTACTGATTGGCCATAAAGAGGAGGAGAGAGAAACATGGGCATAGAAGGTTTATTCAAATAAATAATAACTGAGAACTTTCCAAACCTAAAGAAAAAGATCAATATTCAGGTATAAGAAGGTCATAGAAAACCAAGCAGATTTAACCCAAACAAGGCTTTTCAAGGCATTTAATAATCAAGCTCCCAAAGGTCATAGATAAAGAAAAGGTCCTAAGGGAAGCAAGAAAAAAAAATAACATACAAATGATCTCCAATATGTCTGTAGCAGACTTATCAGTGGTAACCGTACAGGCCAGGAGAGAGTGGTATGACATATTCAAAGTGCTGAAGGAAAAAAAAACAAACCCAAAAAACTGTTAACCCTAGAACATTATATCCTACAAAAATATCCTTCAAATATGAAGGAGAAATAAAGACTTTCCCAGACACACAAAAGCTGAGAGATTTCATCAACAGCAGATCTGTCCTATAAGAAATGCTAAAAGGAGTTCTTCAATCTGAAAGAAAAGGATGTTAATGAACAATAAGAAATCATCTGAAGGTGTATAACTCACTGGTAACAGTAAGTACACAAATACAGAATACTTTATTGCTGTAATTGTGATGTATAAACTACTTATATCTTGAGTAGGAAGACCAAAAGACAAACCAATCAAAAGCAACTAAAAAAAACTTTCTGAGAGATAGATAGTATGAAAAGATACGGGTAGAAACAACAAGAAGTTGAAAGGCAGGGGCGAGGGATGGAGTTCAAGGGGAGAATTTTGTTAGATTTCTCTTTCCTTGTTTGTTTGTTTGTAAGCAGAGTTGTCATATGTTTAAAATAATTGGCTATAAAATGTTTTTTGCAAGCCTCATGGTAACCTCAAATCAAAAAAAAACCCTATGACAGATTTATAAAAAATAAAAAACAAAAAACTAACAACTGATCCGGGAACTAATTTGAGAGTATTGACATAGCATTGATCTAGGATAATCCTGATTATTTATCATTTTTTCATTTAACAAGTCTTTATTGAGTGGACACTAAATGTGGTAGGCATTGATCTAAACACTTGCAGATGTACCAAACAGGCAAGTAAACCTGCCTTGGTGGAACTTACATTCTTCTACGTGGTTATGCTAAGGAAGAAGAATATATTATAAGGATTATAAGATTGAGCTCAGAAATTAAACAGAATTGGATCAAATTTCAGCTCTAACTTTAATTAGCTTGGACAGGATACTTCTCTCTATGCTTCTGTTTCCCCATCTCTATGTTAGGTATAATTATAATACGTTCATACTAGGTCTATGTGGAAATTAAGTGAGCTAATGCTTTTGAAAAGGATAATATTAATGACACTCTAGAATTTATTAAGTGCAGTTTGTCACTTAAAAATATTAAGATATTATTTATGTCATCTCTTTAAAAATAGCATTTTATTAAAATAAGAATAAATAAGGAAATTTATTGGACTTACCAACCATTCGAGTATATTTGGCATTATTAATATTTTACAAAAGATAATCCTTTTCTCTTATGAATTCACAAAATTAGAAAAGTAGCTCATTGCTGATTACTGCCATAGTTCTAAAAGGCAGGTTTTACTCCCCAGAGCCTTAACTGCTCTCCGATTATGAAAGAGTAAACGTTACATGACTTTTCATATATACAGGGTATTATTCAGTAAATGACTATTGCAGCATACCAAATCATACCTTACTGGTTGAAAGAACTTTTCAAAGTATCTAATAGGTACTTAGAGAAGAGAGTTGGCTGATTAATCCTCTTGTAAATCAAAGGATAACACTTAACTAAAATAGATGTTTATCTGAATTTATGGCAGTTAATGGTCTTGGTTCATTTATTTATTTTTTCTTTTACTCATTTATTCATTAGATTTTTAATGATTCTATATTAAAATATATAAAAGAAGTAAAAGATTGGCTGAGGTGTTGACTTGAGAAGAGATGTAATGAACAGAGCGGCTAGAAAATAAGGCTGTCATTTTGGCAGAAAGCAATAAGAGCACATGATTTACGGTGCTCAGGGAAGGCTTCCTGCAGTCAAGGGTTGAAAGAAGTGACTGCTAAGAAGCAGTCAGGTATTAAAGTTAGCATGCATAACTAATCTTTTAGGTTGAGATATTTTATTGAACAATACCCCCTTCATTCAGGTAATGGGAATTAAAGTATAAATATCAAAATTGAAGTCTGCTCTTTAAGCATTCTCTCCAGTTTTAAAGATGGTGGCAGTATTTTTTTATACATTAAAATTTGCAGTAGTTAAACTGTTCTTTTCCTTGATTTTTTTTTCTCTTGTCCTTACCCATTGGAAAATATGTCAGGACTAAAACACATTCACATATATACTGAAAACCACTTTACCAGGATGCACAGTCCCCCCCCAACTCATGTGGCCTTGAAAATGAGCATGTGAGGGAGGAAACTGGTCTATATAAAAGTGTCTCTGATTCTTGGGTGGCTTGTGGTTAGTGTTATTGTTTTTAAGAGCTGATTTTGGCTTCTGTGGTACATTGACCTGTGCATGGAATCTCCAAGTAAACGTTTTCCACTCTGTGGGACACTGGGTCAAAGACGAAAGGTTTTGCTCCGTTTCCAGTAAAAACTTTTTTTCTGTGTATTCACATGATGATTGAAAGCCCTTCTCTTTATTTGGGGCAAGCCTTCTTTCTTCAAACAAGCATTCTGTGATTTGGAAAGCTTACTTTCAAGCCTAAAGTTCATTGCAAATCAGGGTGAGGCAACCCTCTCTTTGGTATAGTTTTAAGGATGTAGAGAGCTTGCTTTCCACTCACACGGAGCTGCTGTTCCCAGCAAAAGCCCTTAACATTTTGGTTAAGCTCTATTTCTCCAGAAGGCCACTGCTAACATTCTCTGTGATTTAAACCATTACCAATTTGAACAGAGGTTAGTTTATTAGATTATCTAGAAAGGCTGTAGAGGGATGAACACTGGATGCATACATTTTTATTCATTAGATTTAGATTTTTTTATTTTTTTTTTTTAGAGGGAAAAGACAGATGAAGAGTGTGCTGCATTGTCCAATTGGCTGATGGAAAACAGCAAGGAACTATTTATTGGAGGCAGCTGGAGGGGTGCCTTATGATGGGGGAGGAGACTGCAAATGAGGAAAGAAGGATAGTGAGAGATGAGAACCCCCAAACCAAACTGTCCGTATAACAAATACATCTGAGGTTTTCTCTGATTAGAGCAAGACCCTGTCTGAAGTTTCCTGATTAGGGTGAGGCTATGTCTTACTGAGAGAGCTACTCCAGGGATCCTGCCAGTTAAGATGTGGCATTGGGGTGACTTTGTGGTAAAGTTGGAGTTATGTAAATGATTCAAGACCTTAATATTCTCATAAATAAAAATCAGTAACACCCTTTAAAGTTTCAGAAAGTTTGGCTGTCCTTCAAGGTAGGAACCCTTCAGATACAGCCTGGGCTTATGGCACACTAAGATATATAAATATCAGGCCCCTGTCACATTTTCACTGATGGAGTATGCTGGACCCATGTGATAGTCCTGAACTTCTGGATTCATATGCCCTTTACCTTACATGCCCAGCTTATCCCCGTTCCAGATGCTTCTCACAAGTGCCTCCGCTGATGTTCCCATCTCTCCTTAGCCCTGCCCTCATTTCTCACCCCACCTCACTATAATTTCCAGACAAAGATAATCATAGCAGCTTCCTCTTTCTGTTGGTGTGAATTAGAATTAAGTCTTGTTCTTGGGTGGCAAAGATTGCCTTGTTCCATCACTCTGAAGGCTCTTTGGTGTCCCTGACTAGACTCAGGGTTTTCTTTCCTACCAAGTGGCGCCATGGTTTACCCAGTTGCTCATGCTGTGTGTGTATGACACATCCCTTAATTCAGCCCCCATCTCCAATCCATCGGTGTTTCTGCTGACTCTACATTTTGAGTCTATTCCTCTCTATCTACTGCTATCACCAGAGGTAAGACCAGTACATTTTTTGCTTAGGATATAGAATACTCTTTTCATAGGTCTAACAGCTTCCACTCCTGCTATTCCACAACCTCTTTCTCACCTAATCCAAAGCTGACCTTCCAAAATGTAAATTGGGTTCATATCATTCCCTAGATTAAAGACTTTCAATATCTTACTGTTGAACTTAAAAGTCAACTTCTTACCAAGGTCTACCAGGCCTGGTGTGACCTTGCTCTGCCCCTATTTCTACAACTTCGTTTTGTATTATTCTTTCTCTTGCTCACTATTTGCTATGCTTTAGGCATAATCATCTTCAGTGCCTTGGACACATCAGTCTCTTCTGCATCTTAGAAAATCTGAGTGAAATGACTTTTCTTATGTTCCTTCCATGACCAGATCTTTTTGTTTATCAATCTTTTGATTTTTGTGCTATCTCAACCCTCCGTTTTTTAATTAATATTTCTTACACTTATCACAATATTCAATTAGCTTATTTATGTTCTGTCTCCTGTACCTGTATGTGGTTTTTGAGGTCATGATCTCACCAGTCTCTTTCTCACTCTTAGATATTGAGATTATAGTATAGTCCCTGACACATAATAGCTGCTTAATAAATATTTGATGTACAAATGACCATGAACAAATCTTGTTCCTAATACTTCTGATAAAGATAACATCACTGCTTATTAAAGACTGTTCCTCAAAACATGCCTCTGATTCTACACAACTATCCAACCATAGATTAAATTTGTACCTGAATAAATTAGGTTTAGACTTCTCAGAAACTATTGGATTTTAGCCATCTCTCACTAAAATCAACTGCTAAACAGGATTCTTGGCCTGAACCTAAAGAATTATTATTGCCAGCATCTTAGGTTTTGAAATATATTAGTCAGCTAATACAAAACCATGAATACAACTGATTTTATAGTTTCTCAAGCAAGTCATGAATTCCTGGAGACCTCTGGAGACTTCACTTAAAAGATTGTTTTCCTAGCCATGCACATTTTTCTGTTTTTCCACCTCCTCCCGTCTCTTATCTATTTAAGTGAGCTCATTCCAAAAAGTTCACAGATGTTCTTGCATTGAAACATCAGTATAAGCTATTTCTTTGAAGTAAAACTGAATATCTGAGTATAGTTATTAGCTCTAAAGTGTGTCTGACCCAATGGCATTCAATAGCATGTCTCACCACTATACAGTATAAAAGGTGTGACTCCAGGTCAGGAGTTTAAACTTTGCTCACTGTACATTTACTTTTCAGTAATGGTAATTAGCTAATTTGTGAGACACAAATAAGCTATAATTAGCATGGTGCTTTGATATTTTATTTCTAACAACAGAAAGATGATTACCTTAAAAATGATAAAAGATTTAAATCTAAGTAAGCATCTAAATTACAGTCATTGAGTTGTGAAGAAAAGTGAATTCAGTTAATCGCCATTTGCATGTGCCAATTAGTTAAGTATTAATCAATTTCCTATATAAATGGAAATGAGGATACTAGGATTCTTTGGTAAGATAATGTTTCTCATTAACACAAACACAACCTCCTGACATTTTATGAAAAAAAAATCTTCCACTTTCCATTTTTCTTCTTTGAAATATCCATTGATTATTTTTCCATAGTTATGAAATCTGTGTATCCTAACACATTTGTAGAGATCTTTTCAAAATTTCTCTTAGAGTTTAATAATAAAAATAGCTATGAAGTATCAATTATTTTTCTTTATTTAAAAAGTTTTGAAAGTCAAAACTCAATTTGATATCTTAAGGTATAGGAAAGTAAAATAAGAAACTAAAAAGTTTCAGATTAGCTATGCTCTAGTTAACCGATTATCAATCTATCATCTCTATCTATCTCTAACCTAGATGTGTAATATTCACATGTATGCCTGTTTAAAATACAGTATTTATATTTAAAACAAATAGTAGCATTGATAGGTCAATTATGTGGACGAGATTTTTTGGTATTTGAAAAGATATTTGATATTTGAAAAATCAAAGGATAGGAATTTCAATGTGTCTATGCAATGAATGAACCATTTTTTAAAAGTGTTATTATATGGAACTTTTAGCTTTGAGCTCAGTTTTGCACAATTCAGGGCTGACATGAAATTCATAGAAGCATAAATATGTCAATGTTCTCTGACTCTTAGAGTTAGTCCTCTGGGGTGTGTCTGCTCCATGGCAACCTGGCACTGGTCATCTTATTGACATACCCCTAAAATACAATTAGAAACATCATTACTGTAAGAAGTGAGAAACTAAAACAAAATCAAGGTGGGCCTTTGAAATGTGGTTAATGTGAGAAATACTGTAACAAGATGCATAGACTAGGGGTCTGTTTTTACACTTTATTAAAATTTTAGTTTTAGATGCTTTAAGTATCAGCTGACTGATAGAATCCCAAATGACACCTTCTTGATTATCCTTTAGATTTTTTTCTCTATCATTTATAAAAGGCAATATCAATGTGTGATTATTTAGATATTTTTCACCAAATTACAAACTTATAAAGATAATGATATAGACTACAAGAATATCTGTTACTCTTAAAGTATCTTGTTTTATCTTTTGATAAAACAAACAAAACTCGTCTATAAGTCTAAGACTTAGAGTAATACGTGAATAGCCTTCTCTGCTTCCTTCTACTCTTAAAATATCAGTCCCCAGAGGTAACCACAATTAACAGTTTAGTGCCTATCTATCTTTACATTTTTTCTTAATTTTATTCAAAAATATCACCACACATATACACAAATATACATAGACTTTTCAAAAATGGAATTGTGTCAATTAATATAGTTATGCCATAATTTGTTCAACTATTTTCTTAATGGTATATAAGTACGGGGTTGTGTTTTGTTTTTTGTTTTTCCCGTGGTAATGCTTCAGTGGGAGTCCTAGTACAGATACTTATGTCCTAGTGGGTTTCTTTTTGTTTGTTTGTTTTTGTTTGCTTTTTTGTTTATATCATTGTGTAAAAAAGCTGTACTTTCAGTCCCAGAAACAGTTTGTGAAAGAGTGTATTTCCTTAAACCTTCGTCATCCCTGATTGTTGTCACTCATCTTAATTTTAATCAATGTTATGGTCATGTTATTTTATATTTCTTTAAATACTAATAATGCAGAGCATCATTCAAATGTTTACATATTGTCCATTTGCATTTCCTCTTTCTTGAATCCCTAATTTCTTGCAATGTTTTGAACTACACAAGACTATACTATTAGACTGCAGTAAATTAATGGTCATTATGAAGTTCCCAAATTCAGAATAACATTTGAATTCAGGCATTGTTCCTAATCAATGATAAAATAATTAAATTCTCTTAATACTTCTTTTATTTTCCTCTTTGTCTTCAACATCTGAACTTGTTCTTTACTTGGCTAGGATATGCAGCCAATTTACTGGCAATATGACCCATAGCAGGAGGAGATTTTTACAATTCTTCCAACTTTTCTGTAAGTTTTCAATTATTTCAAAATAAAAAGTTAAAAAAAGGTAAAAATTTTTGAAAAAAATTTGTAGCTGAATTGATGAGAGGGTATATTTTGTAATGGTGCTAATGGCTAAATGCCTCTCTTAGGGCTTGTCTAGCTGATACTTAGAGTTAACAGGTCACTCAAATCCCAGCAGGTAGGACTGTTTAATGTTTATACAAGAAGGCAATCACACAAATCATAATTTACTCCTGAAAATGTTCTGATTGCAGTGGGAGGCCAGTCTATACACAGAGACACACATATGTATGTATGTGTTGATGCATATGTTTCAAGAGAGTATCTGTAAGATGACTGATTATAAGGTCAATATGCAAAAGTAAATTTTATTTTTGTATACTGGCAACAGTTAGAAAACAAAATAAAAAATAACATTTTTAAGGCATCAAAGCAAAACAAAACAAAACAAAAATCCTGAGAATAAAGCTAATAAATGTGTGCAAGATCTTTACACAGAAAACTACCAAACATTATCAAGAGAAATGAAAGAATATTTAAATAAATGTAATGGTGGATATATCATGTTTGTTTAAAAACTGAAAGATTATATATTATAGGAATTTCAATTCCTAACCTGATCTATAGAGTGAACACAATTGTAATTAAAAAATAGCCAGAAGTTTTAGAAATTGATGTGCTAATTCTAAAAGTTCTATGGAAAGTTTAGAGAGCCAAGAATCACCAAAGCAATCTTAAATTAGAAAAGCAAAGTTGGGTAACTTACATTGCCAGACTTATATTATTTGTTATCTATTATATGGTTATGGTAATTCAGATAGTCTGAATGTTAATATATACATTGTAGAAAGACAAATAGGCAAATAAGACAAGAGTCCAGAGTCTAGAAAAAACCTTTACATACAGAATCACTTGATTTTGATGAAGGTAATTCCAGTGTTGTAGGAAAAGTATGTTCTTTTCAATGAATGATGTTAGATAAATTAACTATCTATAGGAAAAATTGAATCATGATTTTTAAATTATATCATACACAAAAAGTTAATTCTTGATTTTATAATTAAATACAAAATGTAAGCCAATAAAGTTTCCAGACAATAACCACAAAATAACATCTTCTTAATTTTGAGGAGAAGCTGTGAATCAGGGAACTCTCATACACTACTGGTAGGGTTATGAATTGGAACAAGGATTTAGGAAAATTATTTGGCATTATCTATAATCCAAAAATTCTACTCCTAGATTTAAATCGAAATTCATACGTGTGTTCACCGAAACACATATATGAAATTGTGCATAGTAGCACTATATATAATAGCTCTAAACTAGAGCAACCCAAATGTCCATCAACAGTAGAATAGATCAATAAATTGTGGTATGTGTATAGACAAACAGATATACATTTGTGTGATACTATAAGGCAATGGAAATGAATGAACTACTGCTACATGTAACAACATGAATAATTATTGCAAAAAATACTGAAAGAATACAGTTGCAAAAATGGTAAAGAAAAAAGTACATACTGTATAATTACATTTCTATAAAGTTCAAAAATAGACAAATTACTGATGATAGAGTTATAAGAGATTACCTTTGAAAGACAGTGACTAGAAGGGACCACAGGGGACAGTTGGTGTTCTGTTCATTTATCCATCTGGTAGTTACCCAGTTGCACTGACTTTGTAAAAATTTAATGAACTGTATGATTTGTAGTCCTTTCTGTCACTATGTTATACTTTAACCAAGTGTTAGTATACTTTTGGAGTCCATATAGTATGGATTTTGACAAATAAAAATCTTTAGTAAAGTTTAAATACTGACAAATTCTGAATGGCATTCCTTTAAGAATCTATAAAACTTTTGCTAGTATTTTAAAAATCCAGTGTTGAAAAAAATAATCATTCTGCCTTGGAAATAACTTAGACTTCTTAGTTAAAATTATTATGTTTTAAATGATTTTTTTATACCTTTCCAGTAGTTGATGTTTTTTCTGAAACATAATTAAAAATACCTGAAGAAATTTTGTTTTTAGTTCACAGGGAATTTTTAATTATAAAAACATTATGTTTTTAAAATATAAAATATCAGACAGAATTAATTACATAATAGTTCTTTTAGAATAGCAAAAGTTAGCGGGTATGTATGGATTGTAGGCAATGGCCATTGTTCTACTTTCTACAGTCGAAAGGTGGCTATGATTGTATCCTATATGACATTAACTTGCATTGCGTTCTTTATATCATATACACAATGAACTCACTGCTCCAGTCATTCAGTTAGAACTTTCCTTAGGTATTGATATTTAGACTTTCTAAAGTCTTTCATTGTCATAAGCCCCTTTGTTTAATTTCTTCATGTAAGAAATGGGACTTCTACCACCTTCCTGACATCACAGTGACAGGATGATTAATTTGCTAATGTTTGTAAAGTGCTTTGAAGATGTAAAGTGCTAAATAAGTGTTAAGCACTGTTGAATATCACAATCAATCAACATAATGTTCTATTGTACAGAATCTGTTGCTACTTCAAATGTAGCAATTTAGTTAATGTGAGAGTTCTTATGAAATTGGAACTCTATCAAAAAATTAAGAGAAACTTTATAAATTATAAAGATGTAGCAGGGATCAGAGTTATACTGATTTATTTATTTAGTATTTTAGTTTATATCCATTATTAATTTTCATCTTTAACCCAAAATAAGAAAAATTCTCATTTCAACTTTCCACTTTAATTTTATGTGTTAAAAATACTCATGCAATAATTTATGTTGGAGTCTCCTTAGCTGTCCTCAATTCTGAATACAGTATCTAGTTTCCAAAAGTATTGTTGCTCTCTTTTAAGGAATAACTGAGGGCTGGAAGTATAATTAGTTTATCCTTGTATCTTCATAAAATCTAATTAATAGTTTTACATTAATAAAAATAAGTGGCAAGAATTTTATAATATGGATTTTAGGTACTATAAGAAAATTTTAATATCTAGTAGAGAGAATCTATTAATAACAAGTGAAAGAGGTTTGATATAGCCCAGATATATTTACTCTAAACCCAGATGTACAGAATAATCAAGAAGGCAAGAAACACAAATTCTATTTCATTTATATAAATCCCAGAGGACACATTCTTTGTGTAGGAGTGATGCATTAAATCAAGTTTATATATCCATATTTAATGGAGAAATAAGCAAATGATAACTAGAAGACAATGTGTTGTTATTAAAAATATTCTTTTTTTTTTTTTTTTTGAGACGGAGTCTCACTCTGCTGCCCGGGCTGGAGTGAGTGCCGTGGCGTCAGCCCAGCTCACAGCAACCTCAAACTCCTGGGCTCAAGCAATCCTTCTGCCTCAGCCTCCCGAGTAGCTGGGACTACAGGCATGTGCCACCATGTCCATCTAATTTTTTTCTATATATTTTTAGTTGGCCAATTAATTTCTTTCTATTTATAGTAGAGACGAGGTCTCACTCTTGCTCAGGCTGGTTTCGAACTCCTGACCTTGAGCAATCCACCCGCCTTGGCCTCCCAGAGTGCTAGGATTATAGGCGAGAGCCACCGCGCCCGGCCTAAAAATATTCTTAAAAAAATACCTGCAACAGATAATGTAAGCACATAAAAATATATTGCACTCTTCATTGTAGCATATAATTTCAGTCTTTGAGGGAAGGTTTAAGGTTTATACTGGACAGAATGGAAGAGCAAACAGAGTTTATGCAGCCTAGACAGCTTTCCCTGCTTCTGTAGACCTAGGGAAATTTCTTCTCTGAGTTGACGTCAGTACTTGCGTGAGAAGAATCTGGGAACAGCAAAGGATTTAATTAGATAACTGACTTTGCAAAAACAAACCACACTTTAAAAAACATATAGATCCCAGAATACTCACTCATTCTGAGGAATCATTTTCCTGGGTTCCTAAACATTATCTAGAGTAATGTTATAGATGAGGTCACTAGGTTTCTACACACTCTCATAACTTGTCGGGGCCACAAGACTAAACTGGTAGGTTGCTCAGTCAAATGTTCTGCCCAGGTCACCTCTCCACTGTCTTTGTGGGTGAGGGACTGAGCGTAGGTTTTGGAATTAGGACAAAGTAGAGGTGGGGCCAACTTCTGGCTTTGCCACTTTCTATTTGTGTGACTTTGAGCACATCACTTCCTGCGTTTCATTTCCTTTTAAATGGAGAAATAGTGCCTGCTTTTCAGAGTTGCTATAAAGATTCTAGATAATGTACCATAAGTACCCAGTGCAGAGCCCAACATACAGTCAATAGCTCAATAATTGAGGAGTAAATAATATAATTACAACCTATGACCCTTTTTTACATATTTGTCTCAGAAAATGGCGATTATTACCATACCACATTATATTATTATATTAGTATAGTAGCTTACACTTATCAACTGTGTACATTTATTCATTTAATTTCACAACAACTGCTAGGTTGATATTCTCTTTCTATTTTACAAATGAGAAAACTGATAGACAGAAAGATTAATAGATATGTGTAACACAGTCAAGACTCATGGAAATTAAGTAACCAACCCAAGGCCACAAAGCTTGTGCTCAGAGACCTGGACCTCTGTCAGGTTTGGCCTGTGTTCCCTCCTGCACCATATACTATAGCTGCTTTCCTAAATGACTTATTAATTTTACCCTGTAGCAGCAATCCTAAGTATAAGCAAGAGAAATCTCCCTCCAAGGGAAGAGTATGGAAAAATGAGAGCAGCAGAAGAAAGAGATAGGTAAGACTGGAAAATCCAAAATGTGGTACATAGAGTTCTTAAATTACCAATGCCATTGATATATTCCTTTACATGAATTGCAGGATTTTAAAAAAAACACTATTTTGTTACTTGGTATAAAATTAATTTCAAAGAGTCTTAATTTTTTTCCCCAAGAGTTAGTGTACTATCAGTTTACACAATATCCTCTCTTTGCCACCAATTTTACAGACTAAAGTAAACTCAGTGTAGTATCTGTAACTGACATAGCACTCATTTGTCACTGGAGAATGTACATTATGTCTTCCACTGTGGCAGTGACTTTATCCACAGATCCTTGGGGAACAAAAATATATCACTTACACTGCTTGGTGAGCTCATAAAGTTATTTATAATCTGTAATGCAACCATTAATAAGTTAAATATTTATAACCATACTTAATAGCTATATATAACTGGTACAATTAAAAAAATACAAATGGGAAGCAAATGCTTTCTTTCTCAGTAGCAAACTGATTTCTTTGTCTTTAAATACACTTTGGAGGAAAACTAGACTAACATTTATACAAAACTCAGTAAAAATGTGCCTTAGGATTTCTGCAGCATATTCTTATAGCATTATTACTCACATGAATGCTACATATTTTTTGGGGGGGGTTACTTTTCTTTCTTTCTTTCTTTCTTTCTTTCTTTCTTTCTTTCTTTCTTTCTTTCTTTCTTTCTTCTTTCTTTCTTTCTTTCTTTCTTTCTTTCTTTCTTTCTTTCTTTCTTTCTTTCTTTCTTTTCTTTCTTCCTTCCTTCTT